>PYAF01002798.1:531578-635484 GCA_007407185.1 Glycine tomentella
AAAAAGGTAATTATTTTTACTATAATGATGTAAATATTTGTTCCTTTAATATAAATACTAAAAATTATTAATTCAAATGGTTTAAATTTATAATTTTTATTCATATCTAATATAAACATTTGTATATATAATTTAAACATTAAATGAATAAATATATACACTAAAATTAGAAATAAAAATAGATAAGAAATATAAATGGAACATACAAATTTTTTGTTTGAAGTATAAAATTCTATGTTAAGAGATTAGAATATTTTTAAAACAATGATATTTAGCAATAAAATAGTTTAAAAATTTGATTAAAAATCGTATATAGTGATCATAATGGGGACATTATTTCCTTAGATAATAATTGAATTTTACATACTATTTCAAAAGTATTGGTATAAAATATATATAATGAAAAAGTGATCATTCAAAAAGACCTTATTGAACCAATAAAAATATATTTAATAAACAATTTACTCATGTGATTTTAAAAAAAAAAATTATTACACAGATAGATTTATAACAATATATAATTTTTCAACATTAGTTGAAAAATGCTATAAAACATTAGTTGAAAAAATATTAATTTATCATTGAAGAGAACGAAGATAATATATATCGTTAATCATGAAATGATTGAAAACAATTTTTATTTGAAGTTTGATTTAGTTATTCATGATTCTATTGCCAAAATTGATGATGAGCTTGACGTTTGGCATTAAAAGTTTAATACATCAATTTGAAGTCATTAAAGTTCATACAAAATAAATTTGAGATGACAAATCTTGACAAAAGTTAAATTAAATGGCTATGATGATTGTTATTTAAGTCAAAAAATTGATGGTCAACTTGTAGACATAATGACTAAAACGCTTCATATATCAAGTTTGAAGATCATGATGTTAAAAGACTAACATTTCCATAACAAATCTCAACGAGTGTTCGAGTCATGAGATTTTGCCTTATTCAAATTTTGAATAAGTTTTAGATTTTCTTTTTGTTACTGATGCATATTTTATCTTTTATATTTTTGTTTCAATTAATTTAATAAATAAATCTGATGGTGGACTAGATTGTTTAAAATTTTTAAATTAATTATAAGCCTAGACATAGATATCCTCTTTTATGAATTTCAATGATAATTTTCCTCCAATTTTAATCTCTTTTTTTTTTCTGCCAGTTCCAATATTTTTATAGTTTACTTTACAAAATATGTCCATCACATTTAAAGAAGAAAGAACTACACTTTTCAAACGCCATAGTCCAAGATTGCACTCAAAGATTACAAACAAGAAAACATTCAAGAGTAAGCAATTTTTTAATAAAAACAAATATTTTCGCTCCTTATCCTTAGACAATAATTAACAAACTATAAAGGCATTGAGACAACAACAGCCGTGAGGATTACAGAGGATAAAAAAAGACTTCCATTAGCCTCAAGAAAGTATGTAATTTACATACAAGTAACGAGAGTTCTAACACCACTGGTTAATCTGCTCAGCTTGAACTGAAATTTGACATATTAACATTTCTTTGCTTCGCCTCAGACACGGTTCATTAGCCTACGGCAAATCAACGAAGAAGATGATTAGATTGCTGTAGCTGATAGAAGTGAGGAGCAGCCTCCAATAGCCATGAGGTATCTATGGTTATGACATTACGCATGTATTGTCGATCAGTTGATACAAGAGAAGTGTAAATAACCCACTTTGGATTTACTCTGCAAAAGAACACAACTTTAGGTAAACTTTATCAAAGTATATCATTGTGATCCCCCCAGAAAAAAAGGAAGAAAAAAGATACAAAAGTCACAAGTTCAGACACCGGAAGAGACTACAGGATTTCTGTTTAAATATTCCAGGTTACTCAATCTTCTAAAACAAAAATAGTAGTGCACATAATACATAACTTCACAAACTCAGTTTGTACTAACCTGAATAGCACAGACGATGGATGAATATAAACTTCCTGTGATCCTCTTAACGTCTTATACTTCCCGTTATGACTGTATGCCTTTTTTAACAAGGTACATAAACAGATAAAATTTAACTGAGTCAAATTATTTGCTTTACCACAAAATTTGTGACAAAAAATGGTGATATACATGAAAAATGAAAGAGAAACTCAGGCATTTTAGTGTGTCAAGAAGTATCTCACCTCTAGATGGCACGCATTAGCAAAAAAGCCAGCAGTGACTGCTTTTTTGACTACCTGGAAAAGTATAACATTTAAATATACACATAATAACTTAGCCCCATTTTAAAGAACATGTCCAACTTATTTGGACTTATGACATAAGCACTCGTGTATGTATTTGGAAGAGCTTATGAAAATAACTAATGTCCATAAGTTGTTTTTAGCTTATTTCAATAAGCTCTCCACAATAGCTTATGGAAACAACATATAGCTTATATAAAAACAGTTTAACCCTATTTTCCCTTCAAAATAAAAATAAGATCTTAATTAAGTTGTTTATCCAAACGGGCCATAAAATCAAGGAACTGAAAGTGAAATCATGTAGTAGGGTGAAAAACCAAAGAATGGGACAGGATCAATAAAATAATAACTACACTAGTGCAGAGATTTCCATAACTGACTATTTAAGCACCCAACAGAAGATTGAAGACAGTTTTTAAAAAATCATAATAAGTATAAAGAAGAAAATTAAAAAAACCTGCATATCACTTTTGCAAGATTTTAAGACTAAGCCTATCCTCTTTGCAATTCTTCTGAGTTGTTCTCTAACTTCAAGAACCTTTCTCTGTGCAAGTTAAGCAGCCATGTCAACAAGAATATTGGAAAGGGCATACTTAAGTGCCTAAATTGTGCAAAATTGCTAAACATATACACACCATGGCATGGTAGTTTACATAGTTCTTGTGACACCACTGTGAAGATTTACCAGACTGATGAAACCCCTTATATACATTAAGGAACGTTACATGGTCACCCTGTAATTGTACCAATTATCAAAAGAAGATCACTTTAATGAATTAAAAAATACTTCATACATCATATTGCTACAGATAAACAATTGTATTACATACTGGAAGAGGAGTTTAATGAAGAATCATTGGATGTTTCACACATAAATAATGTAGAGGAAATTATGGTTATAAATAGAAAAGGTGAGTGAGAAAAACATGAACTAACGTACATCCGCAGCAGCAAATCTCAATTTTGCTTCATCTGATTCCTTTTGTATCCCTCTCCCTGAGATCCAGATAGACTGTATACATAGATAATTTGAAATTAAGGTCAACTGCTCTATACATTAATGTTCAACTATATATTTGTGATGATATACTGATAGAGTTCATTTAATATTTCCCAGTGACAGCATGAAATTGATTCTAACAATTTTATTAAAATTGGTATCCTAAACAATTAGTTGAGTTATGACTATGGCAAAAAGATTTACTTGGACGGAAAGAACAGCAGCAATGGTGATTATCTCCTCTGAACACCCAAGTTGACTGGAAGCTATTATCATTTTTGAGACCATCGGATCCTGGCAAATGTAGTGATAGTGGTTGTGTCAGTAGTGGTTAAAATTATGGAAGCAATCATGACACATGCAAGTGATGGAAGCAGCAATAGTAGTAATGGAAACAGTAGCAATGGTTGTGGTGGCAGCAATGCTGGTACATGGTAGCAACAACGGTGGCAACAATTGTGGTAGTGGTGGTGGAGCGAAAAAGTTGTGTAGTAACAAGGTGAAAGGTGGAATTTTTCTCTATCATATCCTACTTGTTCCCAACCTAGCTCTCCCCTCTGGATAATTTTTTAACTAATGAACATGATAGGATAGGCAAATAGGATAAGGTTATCCTAGCTTGTCATCTCACCAAACAATAGATTAAAATATAGGATATGATGGCTTATTCTGTCCTGTCTTTTTTTTATCCTGACCACCAAATGACTCTGTCTATTGTACTTAGACTAACCCTAGAATCAAACATGATTTTTGTGGTAAGAAAATTTACAAGTGGAATCTCTGCAACTTGAAATCCAGTTGGTGAAGTCAGCTTAGCATCATCATCCAAGACCCCAAGTGAGTAGAGAATTTCTAGTGCTCGGATCATTGCTTCAGCAGACGGAGATGCTGGCCAGTCAAAGCCCAAGATGTTATCAATCCCCAAGGCCTTTAACTGGAAATTATCAGAAAAAGTGTACGGTAATTAATTTTAGGATTGATCATTAACTTGATCTACACACACACTATTCCAGCGAACAATATTCCCACAATATGGAATGATATCAGTAATATCAGAAAAGGTAGAGGTGATAATTGGAAAATCCATCTCATTAAACACTATACTACTAAGCTTTTCTTTTGTGGATAAAATGGAGAAATTTTATTAGAGAGAGGTGATGCACAACTAAGGGGCAGAGGCTAAAGAATGCAACAAAGTTGTTCAACACCTTCCATATTAGAAGAGAAAACCACCTTAAAATTAACCATTAGAACAGTAACAGACAGAAGTAATAAAAATAATTTTATGGCATAACATATGTGGGGGAGTAGTGATATGCAAGTTTGTGGTACTATAACAAGGAATTCTGTTCATGACCTCTCAGAATTCTTCTCTTTACGTGACTTTGACATATAGGATTTTGATCATGAAGTTAAAAATACCAGACCATGAAAAAGAGATAGTAAATACCAGGCCAGGAAAAAAATAAAGGCACACTGAATTCATTGCAAGAAAAGAGTTGATAAAATGAATTGTCATAAACACTGAAGTTTCAAATGCAACTTCATCTTTACCTCTGGTTAATCTTGATGGTTTTTTTAATTAAAATTATCATATATGGGGAACAAACACTCTTTAATTATTATTTATTAAATTCAAACAATTTTATGATAAATCAAAATAGCAATGATGCAACTTTTCATTAGTCGTCATTCTATTGATCCGAAAAATATCATCCCAGTCAAAAAGTTCCATGCCAGGAGAAAAATAAATAACAGATAATGGTGGTAACACAAAAAAAATTAAACCATGTTAAAATACTTCAGTTTCTGTGAAATTATTCCATAACAGTTACTAACCTGGATTATGCAGGAGACCATATTTGATCTCTGTATCTCTGGAATTCCCTCATTAGACATGTGGTTAAGAAAATATTCTTCTGTATATAGCCTGGTTGCAGTCATGGGCTCAGTGAGTGATTGCCACAGTTAACATCATGACAAAATACAAATTACAATTTGAGATGTTGACACGGTAACAGGAACACAAAACAGAATAGAATAAACAACCATTGAAAAAACACATAATAAAACACAATGGCCATTATTACACCATGAAATTGAAGAAACAATACTACATCAACAGAATAATATGAAGTTAGAACACATACACACACACACGGTGTGGTGTGTATGTGTGTGTGTATAATGTATATATAGAGAGAGAGAGAGACAAAGGAAGGCTATGACTACAAAGTGGGTAGGATAAGATATCCTCCAAACCAGATTAAAAAAATAAAAGAAAAGAAGAAATATTCAATAATGCATCAAGGCTGCAGGATCTCTTGGCATCCCAGAACTGAAAAGCCCAGTAAAACAGCCATCAGCAGTGGGCCAAAGAGAAACTGTAATCCAAAGAAAATCTAGGGCAAAGCATGACTCTTCAAAATGAATGCATTCTGCTAAAATCCAATCAAAGAAATCAAAAATAAAAATAACTGCAAAAATGTTGACTTTTTTTGTTTTATAGAAATTGCCATTAAATTTAGCTCCTGTCTTTCTTCCAAAACTTATTAAAATGAAGTAAAATAAATTGTCCCAAAGTGGGCACACTTGTTCTCAGCAACATAAGTAAATTCATACCAAAAAAAGTTTTAAAAGGTGAATATTGTAAAGCATTTTATGGTTTTTTGTAAAGGTATCTGGTGAAACAACATAATCATAGCCAAAGCGTTTTCTTTGTTGAGTATTATCAGATACTCAGGCCTCTGTTAAAAATTTTGGCAAGAATGTCAATACATAGATATTTATAGATAAATAGGGGCACTTTCTTCCATGAGGTAATTAGAAGCAAAAATCAACAACATGAAACAAAAGTTAATCTTTAGTTAAATAATTGTGGTTCTTTGGAAGAAAATCATATTTCGTAACAGGTGAAACAGGTGACTAGGGTAAAAAATCATATTTCGTAAGTGAAACATGTTCATTAAACAGATGAAGGTAACTAACTACTACACCTGTAACACTTTCCTGGTCGAACTCGTCCAGCCCTACCAGCTCTTTGTCTAGCAGAAGCCCTAGATATTGGTGCCACAACCAGATTTTCAATATCAGAAATCTGTTACAAAGCATGGAAGAAAATTACACTTGGAGACCTCAAGAAATCTGAGTAAGGGAGAGAAGAAGAGTGGAGAAGGGACAGGTTCCAAAAATAAAGTTACTAGCATAGAACTAATAAAAATTTAGTGGATAAGTTCTAAATTCTAATAAACTAAATAATGAAGAAAATACAGAATGAACGTTAACTTTTAAAATTTAATAGTATATCATAAATGAGAAACTGTCATCCCAATATATATTGAAAATTTCAAGGTTTTAAATCCTTCATGAACCAACAATGACTTGTATAAATTTTAAATAAGTGACAAAAACTTGATGAAGCTTCTTTAACTTTTTAAGAAAATACCAGGGCAGAAGCGGAAAGTGAAGATAACTCCTCTGCAGTCGAACAATCTTAGATAAAAAATGGAGAGCAAAAAAGAAACTTGAATGGAAGTAAAGATAGACCAAGTGACATTTATAAACCAAAAAGCAACACATCAATACAAGGCTCATTACTATATCTCTTTAATAGAAACAACAAAATGAAAATACCGGATTGTAGAACCGCTGTTTAGAGAATCCACTGTCAACAACATAGACAATTCCCTGCATAATTAGAAAAATCAGAATGGATAAGGAGGATCTCGTCTCTAACCATAGACATAGTCAAACTTATGGTAAAAGAGATGTTACCTCCAACGTGAGTGATGTTTCTGCAATATTAGTAGAAATTACTACTTTCCTCTTTCCTCGAGGAGCTGGAGAGAACACTAACTCCTGAGAGAATGTAAAACAAGTATCACTACATTTCAGAAATAATACTTATAATGAATAATTAAATATACAAACAATTTTTTGACAAGTAAACCCACAGTTGTATTTCTAACCTGTTCAGCACGTGGAAGTCCTGAATACAGGGGCAAAATAATCAATCCTGGAACTAAAGAAAATTCCACACATTAGTTGTATCTCATTGAAGACTGGAAAATATGAAATCATTTTCTTGTTATGCTTGAGAAAAAAAAGAAGGTTTAAATACATTTTCGTCCCTGCCATTTAGAGTTTTTTTTCGTTTTTGTCCCTACAATTTTTTTTCGTTTTAGTCATTGCAAAATGTGTTTTTTTGTTTTTCGTCCTTAAAACGCTTTAGATAGCGGTTTTTCACTGATCAAAACACCTTTTTACCGTTCAAAGAGCTATCTAAAGCGCTTTGAGGACGAAAAACAAAACAAACACATATTTTAAGCCAACAAATTATACATATTTTACTCATTTTTGTTGTCAGTAGTTAAAGACATCAGAAGCTAACAGTCCAAATAATAACTATTCAGAGTGTGTACCTGAAGAGTGTTTTCCATTAGTTTGAATGTCATCATTAAGTAACTGAACAGCAGCATCAATATCATCTTGTCCAGTAAGGAACACTAGAATGTCTCCTGCGGGCTCCTAAGGAGAGATAAGAAAGACCAAACCACCATTTCAATCCATTTTTGTTTTTGTTTTAACTATTTAGATAAATCTCACTTCCTGCTTACATCAACAGCAGAAATGTATAGTTACTTATTACAATAGTATGTATCAAAATGAACACTCATATTTTGGCGTCCATGATCAAACCTAATGTAAGCACCGAGCAACACACATGTAATTGCACTACACTTATTTAAAATGCCTCACAAATAAAATGCATTAGTTGAAGTTATCCTGTTTCAATATAAGATAACATACCCGCTCATGGATCAAGAGTACTGTTGAAACAGCAGCCTGAACATAGTCTTGGACAGGTTCCTCAGCATAATTAATTTGTACATTGAAGCCTCTGCCCTGAAAATCATAAAGCATAATGTATTTGTATTTTGTATATTGAAAACTTTAACCTGGAAATCACAAAGTCATAGCAATGCCCCACTTAATTAAAATATTTCCAAATTTTATTGTAGTTCTGAAAAGTGAGGTATTTTTGTTTGTGAAAATTAATATTAAATGAAAAAGAAATACACCAGGGTGATGATACAGACAGGCAGGAAAAATTAAGTAATAATGACAATTGTAAAAAAAAAAAAAAAACAAGGAAAGAAGGAAGCTAGGAATACAATAGCATCCCAGTTCCGTCACTGGATCATGTGTGAACTATTTACTGTTTTGTGTGTCATTTAAGACAACACGAAATACTCTTACTTATAATAAAAGAGGTTTACAAAATAAGGAAACTAAATAATGAGTAATAAGGGAAATAATCCCATTCTACTGTAATTAAAACATATCAAATCATATATTTCCTAATCCTAATAAAGGAAATAATGGAAACAAATAAACTAATGATATTCTTAATAATTAGCCACTAATATTCCTTGATTTTCTACAGATACCACACTGGAACAACCATAGGCTGAGAACTAGAAAGAAACCAATACATAACCTTGTTGAAAGCAAATTCAAGGGCAAGGGAGATTCAAGTGACCTTAAATATGAATGTGTTTTGCTTCAAACAAATGCACTTAGAAAACAGTAGGCATGCAAGCATGAGTCATAATCCCCAAAAATAGTACCTCAACTGATAAGATTGCAGGTTCCACTTGTTGTCCATGCTCCTCGTTTTCAGGTTCTCGGCGCTTTTTTCTGTTAATAGAACACATTGTTGAATAAGTGACTGCTTTTTCAGGTGACAATCAAATCAACATCTGAATACTCAACATAAAACCCACAAGACTTATAATTTTAAACAATTCAGTAATGTGGCATTATCTACCAGATAATAACAGGTATGGTGAATTGGACATAATCCTAATGGTTGTGACTAAGTACAACAAGTATAGAACTAGTCAGCTAGACAGTGAATCCAGGAAGGTTTGTTAGGCACTCTTATATGGGTAATAGGCAAAAAGAGGGATTTACATAGGTCGTAACAATCTTTTATATGTGGCAAGAAATGTGGGAAGCATGAGGTGACTTTAGATGCTGGGTGGGGATAATAGGGAAGAGGAAATGAGAGGTAGGCAATCAATTGGGTAGTCTTGGGTGGCTCTTGCCATAGGGAAGATAAGTATACTTATGATATTTTCTTTCTTTTTCAACATTTTTCTGCATATTCATACTTTAATTAGAGCTCTGTTGTCTGGATTTTACTATAAATCCCTATAGTGAGTTCCGGTTTTATCAGAGTTATGCTTAACAAATGAGAAAAGTAAGCAATTACAATAACAAGGTTAATATTAGACACTACTAGACAGAGGCATGCTAACAAGAACAAACAAATGCTTACCAAATGTGGCCAAATTTTACCCATAGTATAAAGAAAGGAGAAACAAACAAACTGGATTAAATATGGTATTGCAAAGGTTATATTTTTTTCATTGTGCTTTTGTGGGTGCAGCAGAGAGGAAGAGTATTGAAAGATGACAGTTTAAAGCTACTGGTTAGACAATGATCCAGCATCACAAGGTCATTTCTTTGAGAGAATAATATTAGCATTACAAACAACTAAATGCAAACACATACAGGTGTATTTGTGTATGGATAAAAATGTCCTCCCCTGATGATGGATTTGGACTCTGATAGAGAAACCTTATCTTTTTGCAGTTTTTTTTGGGTGGCTGTCTAAATATGATCCAGGTGAATCTTAAAATCAGATAAGCTATTTTCTTGATAAAATCTTGTGATATTTTTATGAAGATAAGTTCTACAAATACAGCTTCCAGAAGAATTTTGAAGTGTCAATAAAAGTCTGAACAATTGAAACATAGCAAGAGCAGAAGAAAACCTCATTCGGAAGAAGTCGGACATCGATTTTGCTTCAATAGTAGCAGATGAGATAATCAACCGCAACTCTGGCCGACGCCGTTGAATCTAGAAAAGTAGCAAACAGAATTCATACAAATTAAAAGATTAAAAAAATTAAAAATAAAGAACAGCATTTTATTCCTATACATATGTTGTGCCCGTCCATTTAATACCTTTTTCAATAGTCCAAGCAAAATGTCAGTTGATATTGACCTTTCATGAGCCTCATCCACCATTATGACACTGCAACAAGTATTTACGGAGGTCAGTCTAAAAGGAGTTTAGAACAGGTATATGGAATATAGCATCTTTTTCATAGAAACAAATATAAGGTCCTTGCTACTTGGCACGACCACAAAACAAGGTGTAAAATTCAGTATAATGAACACTATTTATATAACAATTTAACAATTAGCATTTGCATGGACAACATTTAAAGTCTCAATAGTCTATTAACTTGTTTTGTATAAGAGCTAGACTAATCTCCCCTGAAAAACTCTGTTGCTACACTGCTGTTGTTTTTTTAATTGGAAAAAAATAGCAGACACACAAGGACAATAAAAAAGGTTCTCGAAATCTGCTAGTGACTTCATAAAGAAGGAAAAGAACACCATTAGCCTTGAAGTTTTAAAAAAGAACATAACAAAAGATAGGATGTTGAACTGCCTTCATACAACTTCTCTAGTTCATGCCCAATTGCGTCCAGGCACTTTGACATCTAACTCACAATTTATGTACACATAATAATGTCATTATACAGGTAATGTATAGTGTAACATTTGAAGTCAATATTTCATCGAAATGTTCAAAAAGAGTGATAACAAGTACCTGTATTTGGTCAAAAGGGGATCGTCCATCATCTCCCTTAGCAGCACTCCATCAGTTAAGAATTTTAGCACCGTTACATCCTGTGCTGCCACAAAACGAGAAAAAAAATGCGGTAACAACTCCACTCGTTCGTTATCATCTAATCAACTCTCCTCTTCTACTATTTTTTTCTTTCATCCTTCTTGTCTGTGATATTAATATAAATTATATGTGAGGCAAGTGTATGTAAGAGTAAGATGACAGCATAAGATGCACATAAGTGATAATTGAAGAGAGTCAGAGAGAGATGCTCACCGGTTTGGTAACATCTTCAAACCTAATGGTGTAGCCAACCTCGTCACCGAGTTTTACTCCCATCTCTTCGGCAACTCTGGAAGCAACAGCCTGTGAAACGCAAAGATATGAGATTAGCGACCAGAGAGTAGTGTGAATGAAGAATTGAAGAATGAATGATATGATGCGAAGAATTGACCTGAACGGCAAGTCGTCTAGGTTGAGTACAAGCAATGAGTCTGCCACCAGCGGCCCAACCTGCATCTTTCAGGTACTGCAATGCACAGTGCCAATTCCAAATTGTTAGTCACATTAATTTGCATTTGCATTTGAATTTGAACTTCAATTTGAATTTGGAGGAAGGTGACCTGAGGAATTTGAGTGGTTTTGCCACTTCCGGTTTCGCCGACGATGATTGTGGTGGCGTGAGTCTCGACGAGGTAGAGAATGGCGGTGCGGTACTTGAACACAGGCAAACGCTGCCTTTGCTTCTCGATGCTGGCGTAACCATATCGAGAAGAAGAAGAGGAGGAGGAATGGTGAGAGCCAGACAAGAAAAGAACACCGCCTTCTTCATCGTCCACCACACGGCCCTGAGGCCTCTCCGTCCCTGGCTTCCAGAACTGCGACATGTTGTTTGTTCAATTGTTCATCACCCCCAACGACGCACGATGACCCCCGACTCCTTCGAAATTCTCCTCTTGGATCGTCTTACTCCACAGGGCCCAATTTCACTTGGCCCAAACCGGAGGAAACTTTGTTGGAGGCCACTAGAATTACTGGAATTATGAGAGGTAAAGTTCTTCTTTTAAGTATTCAATGTAGTTGCATAAAATGTTTGGAAAAAGAATGTTGTCGTTCATAGTTATCCTGGTTTGAATAGAATTACCTTCCCATCCGGAATGCCCTTAGTCTTAAAAAAAATCAGATATTTTTATTTTTATAGTATATTTTGAAAAAAATATTAATGTTTTATATTATATAAAAGATATATTCCTATGTGCAAAAATCAATAGTCACGTGACTTTTCCAATTTAACTAGTTAGTAGTCTTCAGTTTCATATCTAAGTATGGATACATGTGGTCTTATATTAAAAAGTATCACATTAAAGATATTGATTTAAATAAAAAAAATAGAATTTATAATTAGTTTTAGAAAATATAAATTGCATAATGCAGAGTTGGGCTAAGATTATAACCTTAAAGTACAATAGAATACAAATCTACTAATTTTGTTAAGTCAAAGTTATTATGTTTGGCAGAGTCTCAAGCTTCCTTAGATTCATCAAGTATATACCTTTTCTTAAAGAAAGTGTCTGGGAAGCTTGGACAATTTAAAATATGTCAAACCAATTAACTTAATTTAAATAAAAGAATTACTTTTTTTTTTCAAAAAGTTATCTCAATATTTTAATTATTTTATTTTAAATATAAGATGAACAAGTTTATTTACACAATTTGACAGATGTTAATGTATTTTTATAAGC
This sequence comes from Glycine tomentella, assembly GCA_007407185.1. NCBI lineage: Eukaryota > Viridiplantae > Streptophyta > Magnoliopsida > Fabales > Fabaceae > Glycine > Glycine tomentella. Next base: position 544,233 of record PYAF01002798.1, read on the forward strand.
TTATATGAAATATATAAATTTTGATGTTACCTTGTAATATTTGTCATGAAATATCTTTCCCATTCTCTATTTACTGAGACAGGCTCCAATCCAAGGATTAAAAACGGAAAACTCTTTACGTTTTAACTCATTACTACTACCAGTCAAGATGCTATATTTCAAACTGATTTTACAGTAGAATGATTAACACTAAAGTTCTAACATATACATATTTCGTTACAAGAATATAACATCACTCTGTTGATATTTAATTTTCATATCAGTTATTTTACTTGAGAGCCAATATGAATTTTCATGCCCAAACTTCCAAATCAGTTTGAAATCTTTTGCTTTGGCCTTCTCTAACAATCTTGCTTCTCCTATTCAAGTGCCTTATTGGAGCTCGGGTTGCCTATAGTTCCCAAAATACAAGTGTTGGCGTGGTAATTGATGCCAATTCTGAGGCTGGAAAACAACAGAAGAGAGCTATGCGAATTGCAGCTCAAACTTTCAATAACAATTCAAAGAATCACAACAACATAATCATTTTCTTTCACGACTCTGGTGGAATCCCTTTACAAGCAGCTTCAGCTGGTGAGCACTATTTGATGATGAATATTTAAACTTTTTTTACTCTCTTTCATTTAAGCACTTATAGAATATCTTGCTGCTGCTTGTTGCCAGCAGAAGAACTAATCATGAAGAAGAAAGTTAAAGTGATTATTGGCATGGGGACATGGCAAGAAGCAGCTCTAGACCTTGGAAACAAAGCTCAAATACCAATTATTTCATTTTCTTCTCCACCTATAGTCCCTCCTTTAATGCAACATCTTTGGCCTTTTTTGATTCAAATGGCTAAAGATCAGGCTGCACACATGAACTGCATAGCAGATATTATCCATGCGTACAACTGGCAAAAGGTTATAACTACATATGAAGATAACCCTTATAGTGTTGATTCAGGATTGTTAAGCCTCTTTTCCGACGCTCTCCACAAGGATAATGCGCAGATTGAGAACCGGTTAGTTCTTCCACCATTCACTTCTTTATCTGATCCAAAAGGGTTTGTTCTTGATGAATTGCTTAAGCTGCTGCCACTAAAATCTCGCGTTTTTGTTGTACTTCAAGCATCATTCCCAATGCTAACTCACTTGTTCAGAGAAGCCAAGAAGATTGGATTCTTGGGGAAAGATTCAGCTTGGATAATCAACCAGGGGATCACAAGTATGTTGGACTTTGCAAATAAATCTGTTTTATCCTCTATGGAAGGTACTTTAGGAATCGAAACCTACTATTCTATAAATTCTAGTGCTTATACTTATTTCCAGGAAATTTCCAATCGGGAACATGGTGAAACAGCAGGCACTAAACCAGGATCAGATGCATTATGAGCTTATGTTCACAAAGCCCTTTACCTGGGAACTGTGGATGGTTACAGGTGCCATTTTGATTTACACAATGTTAGCAGTTTGGTACCTTGAGAGAGAATCCAATCCTGAGTTTCATGGCAATTGGAAGAGCCTCAGCACAGCTCTTTGGTTTACCTTCTCTCTGTTCTTTGCTCATAGTGAGTATCAATCTCAGAATTCCTAGCATTTTTTATTTTAAATAGAACTATGCAAAGCAGGAAAACTGGTTAAAGAAATATTCCTGAATGAAAAAATGTGAATTAAACTCGAGTAATAAGAATTTTTCATCATGCAGGGGAAAAAATGAATACCAACTTAACTCGTATGGTGATGGTCGCATGGCTCTTGCTAATTCTGATCCTAACTTCATGCTACACTGCTAGTCTTTCCTCAATGCTCACAGTTAAACAACTGCAACCAAATGTCACAGACATTCGGTGGTTGAAGAGGAACAACAAGAAAATTGGTTGTGATGGTGACTCTTTGTCAGGTCGTTCCTAGAGAAAGTTGAAAAGTTCAAGCCTGAGAACATCATAAATGTTACTAATGAATACAAGTACGATGATGCATTTAAAAATAACAGAATAGCAGCTTCCTTTCTTGAACTCCCATATGAAAAAGTGTTCATAAGTGAATACTGCAACAGATACACTGGTTCCACTCCCAGAACCAGATTTGGAGGACTGGGCTTTGTAAGTGATAATATAATTTGTCATATTTTTATTTATCATCAAAACATATAGAGGAATAATGGAAAAATATTTAGTCATATTGATGCCCTTCGCCAAAATATATATATAGAGAGAGGAATAGTGGAATATATTAAAATGGAAAAAACTCGTAGAGAGAGCTTTTTCTTTGAAGTGAGCAAATAAGGGAGTATTTATCTTGGATGTGTAGTGGGTTATGATCAGGATAGACTGCAAATTAAATTAAGGATTGATACACTCTTGGATTCTTACTTTAGATATAAGTTCACCAAGATAATAGAATTATGTTTGGAATGATAACCCATTGCTTGGATTGTATAAAACAGGATAGAATGGAATGGATAAATGGAACATAATGAAATGCATTTTTTTTTCTTTTATGTTTGGCTTATGATTTTCAATCTCAAGAATGTTAGGGAATCAGAAAATTTTCCAATAGATTTTGTTGAAACAGTATGACTAATTACTCTTTCAGTTATGACAAAGAATTTTGAAACAATTTAACGCAGATGTTCCAGAAAGGCTCGCCAGTGGCCAGAGACGTGTCAAAAGCTATCTTACATCTCTCAGAAAAAGCAGAGCTGAAGAGATCGGGTTGACAACCTCACAACTCACAAGCATGCTCCAATGTGACCTCCGACAATAAGGAAAGTTTGAAGCTGAGAAAACTATGGATTCTATATGTTATCTCGGGTGCCGCTTCCACCATTTGTGTGCTACTATCAACCATCCTGTCCTAGTAATATCCTGTCACCAATGTCAATTGTCAAGCAGTGGCACCAGAAGGCAATGACACACCAAGTGATCATAATGTGTGGCAAAAGGTGATTACACATGCAAAGCAGATTTTTAACAAAAAGATCAATAATTCAAGTGAGGCACAGGAACAGGTTGTAACTGATTGTTCTTCGCGATGGGATCGTGTGAGCATGACCGATTCCCCCGTGCATCAGCAGGAAATGGCTTCTCCAGTACCCGGAATTTTAATGCTCCCTTTTTCTCCACCACCAGAGGTTCAGATTACTACTCATGATTTAGGAATCACCAACACTTCAAAATAGTTGCAGTACCAGACACTTCTTTTGGTGTACCTTAAGATCTCATGTAGAGTTTATAGCCTTTTCAGGAATAACATCATCTGTAGTTGGCTCTTCAACTCTTCCAATGTGCTTAAACAGAACCGTTAAAGAAGCTGCATTGGCAACTATTCTATCTGAAGCTACAAAAAATGTGGCCCTAGTTACAAATGTCTGCAAATATATAGAACATACATACGATCAAATACTCAATTATGTGTTCTGTTATACAAACATAGTGAATAAGATTTGCGTGACTACAACTCTATTACATATTCCCACAATTATTCTCATTTTGATTTAGAAATACTCTGTTTGAACTCATTTGTTCAAATAATATTCTCAAGTTACTTAATTTTAAGAACCAACATAAGCAATTGTATCGAAATTGTTCTTGTTCACTTCCAACTTACATATGTGGTCAAGTCATTTTCGTTGGTTTGTAAAATCTTATTTTAATTTTGATGCATACTTAATGTCAGATATGTTGATGCCACTTATTACACTCATACTTTTTTTCATTATTATAAAAATTGTTGGACAATTTATCATACAAATAAGATTATTATAAAATATTTGAACTTGAAACCTTATTACAGGATAATCAAATATACACCACTAAGACCAATAATTATTGATAAACAAAAATTATAATTTCTATATATTGTCAATTAATAAAAAATTATTCTTAATATTATTTTTAAAAAAAATTATAAAATTTATGATTGATTGGATATATAATTATTTTTATACGATCAGTGCATCATTTACTCTAAACAAAATGTAATGCTAAATTAATTTTAATTTCAACAGAATTAAGATTATAATCATAACTTTAAACTATAACTTCCTTAAAAAAAATTTAAACTATAACTTTAATTTTATAATTAAATAGATTTTTTTTTAAAAATAAACCAGAGACAACCTTACAATTACAATAAAGGTCGGTCTAAATGATAAAAAACGAATTGTATAAATACTTATAAAAACTTTATAGGAGATTTTTTTTAATTGTTGTTTTATTAAGGACTTAATTTAAAGAAATTTTTTTATTAAAAATAAACTCAAAATTCAGATATTTATTAAGAATAAAAAATATTTTAGCATTTTATTATGAGAAAATTGTAACAGATGAAGATAAAAGAATGTTAAAAACAAATACACGGAAGACGGAATTAGTAAAGGAAAAAATATGTTTAAACATATGAGAAAACACAACGAATCAACGATAAAGATAAATAAAAGATGCAATTGCAATTGGTGTCGCCGTGTAGGGTTCCACGTGTAGCAGGAGCAGTGGTAGTGGGAGGCATACATAGAATTGGGACCTTGACCTCCACTGTCAGTGTGAGAAGAAGAAGAAAAGCAGTGACTACTGCAATGCGAGCGGTGGTTCAGCGCGTGGCCTCTGCCTCCGTCGAGGTCGAAGGCCGCATCGTCTCCCAGATTGGCCCCGGCCTTCTCGTCCTCGTCGGAATCCACGACTCCGATTCCGACGCCGACGCCGATTACATGTCATCTCCATCTCATTACCCCCTTTCGATCCAATATCAACTTCTCATTAGTCATTAGTCATTACTCATCTTATTATACTTTTTTAACAGATGCCGAAAGGTCCTGAACATGAGGCTGTTCCCAAATGAAAATACGGGCAAAGCGTGGGACCACAGTGTGATGCAGAAAAATTATCAAGTCTTATTGGGTGAGTTTGTGAGTATTCGCATTTTTCAATCTTAATTATATATAGGATGCAAAAATTATAATTTATTTTTATTATTGTGTGTTTTTAACAGTGAGTCAGTTTACGTTGTATGGATTCCTGAAGGGTAACAAACCGGATTTTCACGTTGCCATGGCGCCTCAGAGAGCCAAGCCCTTCTATGCCTCTTTAGTTGACAGGTTTAGGAACGCCTATAACTCTGATGCAATCAAAGGTATGTTATGTTTTCTATATTTCAACTTTCATTTCTCTTCTCTATAATAAATACAGTAAATTCATTATCATAAAAATAAATACAGTAAATTAAACTGAGATTGAATATTGTAATATTTTTCAAATAATCAAAGATGTGAGTGCAATGTACAAGAGATGTTAGAGTAAGGGTCCCATCATTTGAGCGGAAAAAAGGGAAATAAACACTAAAATGAGAAAAGATTCACATTTTTACATTTCCCTTTAATTCAAAATTTTCATATAACTTCGCTTTTACTCTACCCTAATGTTTTGTAAACAACAGAGGTTAGTGTAGGGATAAAAAAGGAAGACTATAGGGAAAACTTAACGAAACTTTAAGAGGAGATAATGTAATTTTCTATAAGAAATGTGATATTTTTATTGTTAGTTTAAACAATTTTACATTGTTAACCCATCCGAAATATTTGTTGAAATAAATTTTAAGTTATTACAAAAGTAAGCAAACTTTTCATACATGATAACATGTACTGGATAACAAATCTTTTTATAGGGTCCGAGCATGTATTATTTACCCTATTTTATTTTTGTTTTATCTCATCTTTGAGTAATAAATTGAAATAGCTATGCATTTTTTCCATTCATGTATTTAAAGAAACAGCTTCTAACTTTGACGTAGTGTACGAACATGGATCACGATCCTCTGCAGTTTTTTTTAATCTGCTTGGATCGCATCCAATACTTCTATTTAGATAAAATTTGAATAAAAAAGATGAATGGTGTAAGATTAAACTGAACCCCATGCAGTTATTTTTCCAACTTCGGGGGATCCGTATCAGTACGTACATATAGTGAGTTAGATTGGTGTGTTGAACACGTTTTCCTCTGCAAAAATTCAGGTTATTTATGAATCTTCTATCAAATCTGTTCTCTTCTCTCTCTTCCCTGACAAAGCAGAGTTATATGGTATGTACTATGTAGTAAGGACTAATATTAACAGGTTGTGTATTGGGGTCAACAAACAAAGAGTCAAAGGCAAATGCCAGTGCTGTATTTTCATGCACTCTGTATCAATTTATTGTTAATTCAAAAATGTGTTTAACATGCAATGTCCAATGCGTGCATTCATTCTTATCGACATTGTAACAACATAAAAACTACGTACACCTATGCTAAGAGGTTCCTGGTTATACAAAGGTAAAGGAGAGGAATATTGCACGCAATTTTACCCTTACATATGCAAAAAGACAATTTCCAGATTTGAACCTATGATTAACAAGTCGTCAAAACACAACTTTACCGTTGTAGTAGAACTCGTTCTCGACATTATAACAACATAATCTTGAAAATACCTAAGATCATGCAACTTTTCAATTTGTTTTCCATGGCCTTGGAAATAATGAGTTGCTCTATGAGATTTGTCAATACTGATTTCCTTCAAGGAGTTTCAGTTGAATTTGTTGCTTTGTACTGATTCATTTTAATTCTGCTGGTACCTACTCTTAAGCTCCTTTCAATTTCTTATGCAGACGGTGTATTTGGAGCAATGATGAAGGTAAAGTTATGTCCTTCAATCCCTGTGCAGGGTGCCTTTATTGCGTGACAATTTCTAATGCTGCCTATGTTAACACTAAACAATCCTCAAACTTGTGATGGAGAGCAGGTAAATTTGGTTAATGATGGACCAGTTACCATGCAGCTTGATTCAAATTCACCAAAGTAAGTTGATGATACTTAATTTTGAATGAGAAATGCTGGTCTTTTTCTGTTATAAGAATATCATTAACAATTCATATCATTCAGGAATACAGTTGATGCAGCAGAATCTTGATCAGTGGTTGATCTGGCTTGATGAAATTGAGCTTGAAATTTGGCTCTTCCGTCAGAAAGACCAAATGCAAGTCATTCAATGTGTTATTCATTCTAGTTGAAGTTCTTTCTCCCCCAATGTAGTGACTAGTGACCCCACTTTGTAACACTATTTAGTTCAAAGAATGCCTTAGATTGACCTGTTGTTCTGCCATAGCTCATATGGGAATAGAGTTTGGAACCCTTTTGGACAAAACAAGCTAATACCGGATGACTACTAATCCGGGTTACCCCTATTCAAGGTCTAGTGCCCATATGCCAAGTTATATTTAACTGGTTCCATCCAATATTGTTAAATAACCATTATAATGTCACCATAATGCTATAACATGCCGTTTTTTGATTCCTCTGCCACAAGCAATTTGTGAAGGGAGGCGGAAAGCGCCATTGGCTGCAATGGCATGTTTATATGATGGAATTTTGGCCTTCTGCTATATTCCACCATCTACCATCGATAACCTTGGTTCCACCAATATAGCTGTTGAAGGTTCCACTCCCTTCTTCCTAATATCTATTGTACACCTGAACTTGAAACAAGATTTTGGGTTCTTTCTACTCTCTATGGATGATTTTATCGTATGAATAATTTTACATCTTTCTACAAATCTCCTTATAAATATTTCTACTATTTTAAAGAAAGTATTAAATGAAAAATAAACATATGTAATGTTTTAAAAATATAAAATACATCCAATATTAGGAGGATTAGTAAGGTGTTTTTAAAAAGATTTAGAATTATCATTGTATTCTTCCTTAAAAAGGATTATTATTGTATTCTTAAAAAATAACAAAATTAAGCATTTTTTTAAAAATATATAACTGAATTAAACATCTATTAATTGGATAATAAAACTTGAAGAATTAAAGTCACAAACAATCCAAAAAGAGGAAATTAAAACTATAACTAAGCCTTATTTTTATTTATCAAAATGGACAAAAAAAAAGGATGAAAAAAAATGATAAACTAAAATAAATGGAACCATGGATTCATAATTATAAAAGATTTATTTTGTACTAGCTCTCACGGTGTTCAACATTTTTTGTTGTCATTAATCATGAGTTGGGTACACCTCGACGGGGAGAGAAATGTAACCCAGCAAGGGAACAATTTATATTTTCATAATGGCACTCGTCATATTTTGTTTAGAAACAATTGGATACGGTAATCGCTTAATTGGTAACTTCTTTTGTACATGAAATTTTTGGACAAACATTTCACAATTATTAGTGAGAAATTATATTTATATAAGTTTTTACTCAAAAAAAATTGTACAGAGAGCAAAAGAAAAAAGAGAGAGAAATATGTAATAAGATAACTAAGATGATGAAAATAAAAAAGTAATATTATAAAAAAAAGTACGATATAAATAAAATTTCAAGGTCAAAACAAATAAATCATCATTATAGAATACGCGAATTAAGTGGCGCAAATTGTTCTAGCTTAACTTGACAGACTTAGATTCTCAACAATCCTACAGTTCCCTACAGCTCATACAGTAACATATTATCCTTTCATAATTAAACATATAAATATATTTTTTATGCCCCTACTTTTAATAACTATTAGATTTAAATATAATTCTAGAAATCAATATTGCAGAGTCAACATAACTGCAGATAATTCATACACTCACATGACTCTAGTGACTAGTGAGTCCTCAACCAGGAAAGAATGTAGGGGCCTAGGGGGGGAAGGAGGGATCCTGACACCTGACCCCTCAAAACTTTTCATGTATATACATTTATTTTTAAGATTATTAGTATAAACTTATATAAAATTATTTGTTTATATTATTATAATAATTAAATTTAATTAGTGTAAAGCTAGATATTTTTGTTGTTATTATTATAATGATTTAAGTGATAATTAATAGAAAATTGTGTAAAATAAGTTGTTTGTTGATATTATAATAATGATTATGGTTATTATCATTTAAAATAAAAATATTTTCATTTTATGTGAAAAATAGTTAATAATTTTTTAAAATTATTATATTCATTAAAAGTTAAACATTTAAATAATTAAAAAAATCAACTCTTTAATAGGTTTGCCTCCTAAGATCAACTCACCTAAGAATTTTATTGAAGGAAAAAAAGGTAACACCCTCAGCAAATCTTCACTGCCTTGCAAAGTTACTTTTCAATGAAAATACTAGACAGGGACACCACATCCAATTAATATTGGCAAATCAATTTGTGTCTGTACAAATGCTCTTGCAGACAGTGGGAAGTGGCTCAGCAAACTTGGAATAATTTGGTATCTCTGAGCTGGAGAGTGTGTAGGCTGGTGTACTTTTTGAGGGACCCTCTGCACAGCCCTTCCATGTGAACCTGTTCAACCCGATAAGAAAATAAGAGCTACGGAATCAGCTCATGTTTGGTGCAGCCTGTTAGAATTGTGACACAACGTCTTTAATGCTTCTCCACTTTCTTTTCATAATCTCTGGTGGGTGGGACATGCTTCTTTTATATCCATGGCTATTTGTTTAAAGGAAGTGACAAACTCCTTTATGCAAAATGGTTTGTTCCCCCTTTCTATTTGAATTTGACGTTCTTCTTACTTTCATTCATTCATGTGTCTGTTTCTTCTTTAGGCCAATTCTTAATCCTCAATCTTTGGTACTTTTGTAGGAGGATTTAGTCTATAAATTTTGAGGTATAAGACAAAATATTGAGAAATTCAATGTAATACTGATTATCAACTTTGTATTTTTTTTAACTTTTTCAACTGTAAAATCATTTATTACAAATTTTAATTACAAAATAATTTATACATTTAAAATTATTTTAGTTATGTAGAATAAACATTTATCGTGTACATTATATGTGCTAAAATACTAGTACGTTTAATTTTTTGAAAAGCTTCTTTTAGAATTAGCAACCATTATGTGTATAGCTAATAATATTCTATAAGTGCATACATTTGAAAAAAAATCTTTTATATAAATTAATATTTTTATTAGAGTGTTAACTTTTTCTTTTAGTCAACACTTCTTTAAATTCTTTAATAATTTTGATATAGTATAATTTTTTAGATTCAAATAGAAAACTAAAAATAGTTTTATATTGAAAAAAATTGTCAAAATTTTGTCTGAATAAAAGAAATAAATTGATATATTATGTATTAAAATATTCAATACAAAAATATTCCGTTGCAATAAATTAAAATTTGAAATAAAGATATTAAATTATATATAGACAGAGAGAATAAAATAACTATTAAACATTGTCTGTTGCAATCTGGCTACAAACCTACCCCATCTACATTCTTACATCATCCGATTACATTATCAATTAATTATTATTCTCAGTAACTAATTATTAGGATATTAGAACAAAACACATACTTTCAACTTAAATACTATATTGTTAAACACAATAGGACTTGTACTATTACAGTTTGTTTGGTTTGCGTGTGATATTGCATGTCTCCACGACCTTGTAGTAAAAACATTTTCTTAGAAGAAAAATTATAGTATACATTCCATCAGAGTTTTAAAACGGGCCGGTCCGATTGTTCGAATTATAATCAGGTTATTGGTCCAAGTTGAATCATTAGTTTGATCGATTATGTTTTTGATCTAAAATGATCGGAATTGATCCGACTAGATATATGATCAAATCGGTGATTCATTGACCCAGACCGGATCATTTATCTTATCTTTTTTTTGTTTTTCTCATTTTATTTTATTTTAGTTTTTATTTTTATTTTGAGTTAAATTGATATTTTTATTTATGGTTGAATATTTTTTGTGGTCACAGTTATATTTTTTGTTGAATTAAATTGATTTAGAAGTGACCACAATTGTAATTAAATTGTAGGTGAAATTGTAATCTCGAATTATTTTTTAAAACTGTGATTTGAAATTTTAAATTAATTTTTATATGTTATAATTTACTTTAATGTGATATAGTCTTGTTTAATATTAATATATATTAAGAAGGGACTTTAAAGTACAGAAGCCAAAGAAAGTTTCTTTACCTAACTTTGGCTGGTATACGAGTGGGAAAAGGTTCAGTTAAAAAAAAAAAAAACCATACATATATACCTTCCTCTAAAAAGGGTTTCCTTAATCAATCATATTACAGAGCTCAACGAGAGAAAGTCACTCTTTTCGCCCACTTCACTTCTCTTGAAAGACAAGACAGGGAAGAGGTTACTATGTAGCTAACGGGAGAGGTATCAAGATAGATTGCTCACTTATAGGATCAGGATCGGAACTCCAACTACATGTCTTTGATTACATTTTTTTCCGTTTAAAAAACAAACTCAGGTCCGATCAGGCCTCGTGGATCAAGTGAAAAGGAAAAGGACGTTATTTGCAAGATAGAGTCCACGTCTTCACCCTCTTCATTTACACTTCATTCATTTTTATTTTTTTTCGTCACCAACGTTTTTCAATTCCAAATTTCACGTCACTCCTAGTAATGCCCCTCACATTACACCTAAATTCCACTCACTCCCAACTCACAAAATAAAAATCTTGTTTCATCCTTTCACACCAAAAAACCAAACCCATTGTTGTTACACCCCGTTCCAGCGCAAACACCACCAACACTCCTAACACCCCTTCAAATTATGCCCCTACCCTAATAACTCAATCTTTCTTCAATCTTTATATTACTTCCAAGCTTCAACCAATTCTTCAACAGTGTTCAAGAAAAATTGATTTAGAAGCCTCTAAAATGTTGACTAGAGCAAATTGTCCTACATGTGTGAATAGAACTACAAAAAGCTTCATTGATGCATAAAAGTCAGTTGTTGAATCTTATATTCTGAAAAAGCTGCTACCATTATAGCCACCTTTTTTTGGTGGAGAACATCCACCGTCAAGTGTAATCCTGTAGTTCAAGTAATAAACAAGCTGTAAGTGTTGACTATATGTAAGTTAGCTTATAGAGATCGACATATAAATTGAGTTCAGGAGCATAACATAAAAGTCAATCCATCACTCAATACATGGTTTTCATTTCTCTTAAAAAGAAAAATGAATCACGTTATATTATAAAAGCAAGTAAACCACCACGACTAAAGCTCCTTAGACAAAATTATTACAATAATATTATGTTTCCTCTATTGGAATTTGGAAGGAGACGACTAACATAAAATAATTTATTATGAATTATGAAAAGCTACTTGCTACCATCCCCGTTGCCGGGACTTAAATCCGGGTCTTTCGGGTGAGAGCCGAATTTCCTGACCAACTAGACTGCAACGGATTTCTGATATTGAAGTAGATTTATCTTGACAATTAGCACTCACTCCTCTCTTGTCAGATAAAAAACCAATAACTTGATTTCACTTTCTCAGCTTCTGGACTTTTTTTATAAGTAATATCTATTTTTATTTTTGAATATACGTATTACCTAAACCCATATCACTAATTCAATATAAGAGATTTACTTGAACTTTAGCACTTAAATGTAAAATGCAGTGTTCTTTGTATTTGATTGAAATAATAAAATAAGTGTTAGAATGTGTGTTCATGTCTAATTCAATCATACAAAACTAAATTTGTAAGTGATTAAATATTATATTTGACATTATTTTTACTTAATATGAGACTTTAATATATTATTTTTTGATTCATGACTACTCGTCACAATATGAAATTGCAATACTCTTCTTTGTCTCATATCTACCACAATTAAGGTAGACTAGACTTAATCACTTACCTATCTTATTTTGTATGATTGAATTAAGTAGAAACACACATTTTAACACTTATTTTTTGTGCCTAGTTATTTTTAACTTTTTCTTTTGCCTTGTTGCTTAAGATATTGATTATTAGGTGCATAAGTTAAACAATAGAAAGCTGTTTAAAAGAACTTGGAAATTCAACTTAATTGTGATCACATCTAGTCTATCTTATTTATGACAGATATGGGACAAAAAGGAGTGTGATGAAGTTTCACATTATGGCAAGTAACCATGGATCAAAAAATAACATTAAAGTCTCACATTTTTTAGAAATAATGTCAAGGTATAATATATAAATCAAGAGATCCTCACTTACACAAATTTGATTTTGAATGATTGAATTAGTTACAAACATATATCCTAACACTTATTTACAACTTTTTTAAATTTATCACTTAGCATAATGACATACTTGTATAAATGTTTAAACAAACTTATGAAAATAATATCATGTCCATAGATTTAGTTTTAACTTGTTTCAATAAATTTTTTATAATAGTTTCTAAGAACTTGTAACTTATTTGAAAACAATTTAATATAATTTCTCTTAGATTATAATTTTTGTTGTTGATATATATATATATATATATATATATATATATATATATATATATAATTGGACATGCACTTGAAAAAACAACAATAGAAAAGCATGTGTGTAGCATTCGAGAACAACTTTTAATGGGTAACCAATAGCATTGATTGCAGGCGGCAGGAGGTAGTCAGTGCTCTTCAATTTGAGTGAGGCCTCCATAACATGACTTGCAAGTTGCAACAATCTTTTATTTGGTTCTATGCTTCATTTTTTTATGCAAAAAAATTTGGAAGGAACGTGCAACGAGCCACCAATGCAAATGTTAAATCGAAGAACGGATAAATTTGAGTGAAAATGCAACACAGAAATTGTGAACATGCAGCAAGATAAATGGAGCAACGATTGAAGTAATAAGATTGAAAAACAATGTTAAAATGATGAACTGGTAACTTGGCGTTATTTCTTTTACCACTTAAAAAACTTGTGATTTTTTTTTTAAATTTTGATCATTCAAATATAAGAAAGTATTGTCATTTGATATACTCCCTGTAATTATACCATTTTAGATTGTTAGCCAAGAGATCTTTTAAAGCTTAAAACAAAAGTTTTGTACAAGTTATTATATATAATATATAGAGTGATTAGCAACAGCATTTTGGAGACAACTTTCTGTGAGTGGCCGGCAAAAGGAGACAAATAAAATGTGCTATAACCTATGATTATTTTTTTTTTAATTTAGTTTTACCGGTCTTTGATTTCTTGATGAAACTTTGAGATATTTTTACAAGTTTTTATTTTTTAGATCGATCATAAAACTATTTTTTTGTTTATAATTTAGTTAAATTTAAAGTTTATCATTTTTCTTCGTATATTTTATGGAAATCGAATATAAATTTTTCCTTACAAATTCAATATGTATTATTTACTAAATTATACTCATTAAATTATGTTTATGTATTGTTGTTTTTAAGGTTTAAAAAATATTATGCACCTCTTTCATGTTATTGTTTACTATTTCAATATATGGATTGAAAATAATGAATAAAATTGACAAGCAGATAGAATATTCTCACAAACTATTCAACAATCTAGTATAAGTATCTTGGATGGTGATTGTACTATTCAACAATTTTTTTAAGAAATAATTTTGACATTTTCTTAATTTTATAAACAATCAATATACAACAATTAAATGCATAATAAACTTATCATGATTATTTGTTAACATTCTTCGAAACGTATGCACTCTATTGGTGTCTCTTTTTTTAAAATTCAAAATATTAAGAGGTTAAGAATATTGATAACACTTTATACCGTCAAATTCGAACAGAAACAAAAAAAAAATACCAGTAAATAAAATCGTCCAGTAGAATTTCATAAACAAAATAATCTAGAGTCATTATTGTCGTACAGAGTGAACCAAACCCAAACTCGACCAATGCACATGAGATATTTGCAAGAAGTCTCAATCAGGGTTACATTTGAAGTAAAGGAACTACAGTTCACGGCTCGGGGTTCTTCTTTTTCCAATTAAAGTGGAGGCCAGGCCAGGGATAGTAGTAGTTTTAAACTTTAAATGTTGTAATTAATTTAGGGAACCGGTTTATAAATGCTCCAGCAACCGCTTACCACATAGGATCCTTACGTGATTTATTTAAATGATGGTGCATGGGATTACTGAATACACATAGTAGTTAAAGTTCTCACTTGGGTAAAAGGGACTTCATTCAGTTCTGGTTTCTGAACTCCTCTGCATGTATTCCTTAGTGAGGCTAACGGAACAACACTTAATGGTGAAAATGATACTAACACTAGCAATGGCCATGATGATGATGATGCCATGGTATTCACTTGCTGTGGACATTGATCAAGTGAGGCAAGTGGCAGCTAAGCATAACGTGTCTTGCATCCTAGTTTTTGGAGACTCAAGTGTTGATTCAGGGAACAACAATGCCCTTCACACCACTATGAAAAGCAACTTTCCTCCCTATGGGAGAGACTTCTTTGACAGCCGCCCAACAGGAAGGTTTAGTAATGGGAGACTTGCCACAGACTTCGTTGGTAAAAAAAAAAAATTCAACCCCCTTTTCCTTTATTTTCATCACTTTCCTGTTGCATGAATTAATTATACTAAAAAGCTTACGTGATTAGGAGAACTTAAAGAGTTTTTTTAGAAATGCTTACAACAGAATAGGCTAAACCTTTACCGTGTAAAGTAACTTTGCATGGCTATGGTTATCTAATCCTAAATTATAATATACAGGAAGTTTAAAAAATAATTAGGTTAAAAGTTATATTAATTATCATTTTTGATTGATTGATTGTGTATTTTTTTTGTTTACATCATCATTAAACTTTAAAAGATCTAATTAATTAGAATATTGATTAAGAATTTAAAAAAAAAAATATCGTAAAGATTTAAAAAAACAATATAAAAATAATTATAAATAACTTAATTTTACGTATTTTAATCAAATAAAAATCTTCTTTTAGAAAGACTGGTCAGCATTTACTAACTTTTTTTTTATCAGTTACTAACTTTAAATTTATTAATAAGCACTGATAGAAAAAAGAAAAAGGAATTGAAGTAAAACAAATTATTTTCTGTATAAATGAAAATTAACTTATACTTCTCAGTTTTCCTTGTAGGAATTCTTAACGAATATTTTTTTAAGAAATTAAGCCTAACGTATTTGGAAGATGAGTTTAGATTATACTTTGAATCATTCGACCTGATCAAATATCATATATACTTTTAAAATGTATAACTTTTTTAAATAACTAAATTATTAAACAATGTTTTGTCTAACATGATGTTTATATTCATATTTATATTCATATTGATATTATTTTAAAAAAATTATTAAATAAATATGTTAATTATAGTTGTATATATTTCTTTAATTCTATGATTTAACTATATGTAATGTTAAGATCAATATATAAAGTCAACAAGTTGAATTGATCTCGTCTTGTCCCATGTGGTTGGGTTAGATTCAAGTTAAAAAAATTAATCCTATAAAAAAATTGAGTAAAATCGGAACACAAATAAACATGCCCCACAAACACCCAAAAGACTTTTTAAAAGTTGACATATTTTTTAATTTTAGTTTCTTCCTTTATAAATGTGTTTAAAAAACCTTAGGTGTTTTAATCAATGTCACCTAACTGATCTGTAAGATACGAAATATGCATAGGGGTACTCTCAAGTGAAAAGTCTCTCGCCGAAATTTTTACGAAAAAAAAAAAACCTTAAGGGAGGGTGTAAATTAGTACAAGTCTCTCCATAATTACCTCAGAAAGATAGAACATGTGGACAAGATCCGAAAAATTGTGGTTATAAAAATGATATAAATACCGACTTACCTACCTTACCTTGAATTCAAGTTTTAATTAAAAGAACGGAGAGGACAAGGATAGAATTTTAGATTACTTGTCATAAAGGCTTCCATACTAGCTAGTACTATGTCAAAAACACAGACCATTATTAGGTGAAGAGATATCTAATGTATTATTAATGCGGTGTTGCTGATGTATATAAAATCATAAAAGAAGATGGAGTACATGAATACCTTGATTTTTATTATAAACATCCATTAAACACTTTTATTTTTCTTTATCTCTCACTTTTTATTATATTATATTCATATTTATACTTTTCCTCTTGTTTTTTTTTTCCACTCTCCGTAAAAATGTCAAATAACACAGAATGTCCATACATCATTATTCTTCTATATATGTAACACATAAAATCATTCAATAGCTTAGGACCTAACTCTGTTCTGTTAAATGGAACTAAGGATTAACCTAAAAAGACGACGTGATCAGCTACTTTTGGTAGGACTAGTACAATAATGATATCATCTCACGAACAGCATGAGTTTCCAAAAAAATATGCTTCAGTTATTTATCACATCAGATGTTTCTACGTTATTTTTCTTCTCATGTTAGAAGAAGCCTATCCTCTATTGCATTGCATGTAAACTGAGTATGACTGTATGAGTGTTTCCAAACACATGTTGCAGCTGAAGCATTGGGGTACAGAAAAGCGATTCCACCTTTTCTTGACCCAAATTTGAAGCCGGAAGATCTGCAATATGGTGTTAGTTTTGCATCAGCAGCCACAGGTTTTGATGACTATACTGCTGAAGTTTCGGTACATACATTCTATGACCCTTTGATTTGCAATATTCATAATTAAATATTTGAAATAATTATATTTGTGAGAGTGTGATACCTATGCACTAAAGTGTAAAACATTTTTATATTTTCATCCAATCATAAATCACGATCGAACTCATTACGGTATATTATGATTGAATAATTTTGTAAAAAATTTAATAATTACATAAATTTTTTCTTGTGACTAATTGGGGTTTATTTTTTATGCAACAGAATGTTTTGTCTGTTTCCAAACAGATAGAGTATTTTGCGCATTATAAGATCCACTTGAAAAATGCTGTGGGTGAAGAAAGGGCAGAATTGATTACGAGAAATGCGTTGTATATAATTAGTATGGGTACCAATGACTTTCTGCAGAACTATTTCTTGGAACCTACTCGCCCTAAGCAATTCAGCTTGCTTGAATTTGAGAATTTCTTGCTCTCCCGCTTCTCTAAGGACGTTGAGGTTCCTTCTTTCACCACGTAACTCAATTACTACATTCACGTGTTATCTTTCACAAAAATAGTACTGTGTCTCGTAAATTATCTATAAGAACAACATATAATATGATATAAATAGACATGTTGTATTTTTAAATTTTATTTTATGGATAACTTTTTGGATAATTATATTTTTTATTTAAAAATCAATTGTTTTAATTGCACTTTTTGTTTTAATTATTATATTATATCTTCAAACATTTCAAATCAAGTTTAAAATAGCATATGCCTGTATTTATCAAAAACTAGTAATTAATTTCAGTATAAAAAACTCAAACACTACTAATATTGGCCAACATACTTTCCAACTAAAAACTAACTGCTCGCCGAAGTCGTTGCTTTTATAGAATTCTTTTGGCAAGAAAATGAAAATTTGATTCCATTGACATTAATACTCTCTCCTACTTTTTTCGGTACCATACTTTACAGCTTTGCATTTAATTTTGTTGGTACATGGATTATGTTTTCTTGCATTGGAATGGGCCTATATGTCGGGAGGCCCAGGCCCCAGGTTGATAGCTCCCGGCCTACTGAAAATAACACCAACAACAAAGGGCTATTAATCACACGAGATTTTTCTTCTTCTAGCTTCTTCTAAAAGTGAAATGGAATATTAGAAAATTAAGATATAATTTTAATATAAATAAATTGTAGTATTTTTTATATATGAAGTATGACTGAATGTAATTAATTTGGTGGCTACAGGCAATGCATAGACTGGGTGCCAGGAGGTTGATCATTGTAGGGGTCCTACCTCTGGGATGCATTCCACTTATCAAGACAATTAGGAACGTGGAAGGCTGTGATAAAAGTTTAAACAGCGTTGCTTACTCATTCAATGCAAAATTATTACACCAATTAGACAACTTAAAGACAAAGCTCGGCTTAAACACTGCTTTGGTTGATGTTTATGGTATGATCCAACGTGCCGTCACCAACCCTAAAAAATACGGTTAGTATACCATGTTTTTTTTTTTTTGTTGTTGTTGTTGACTTTTACTATACCACGTTTACTACTCCTTTAGCAGGTGTCTTTTGTTGTTGTTGAAGTTAATTACTTTTATCATAACTTTTGTGACACGTGAATAATGTTATGTTATTTATGGTCAACTGTTTGCAACAAAGGAAAAAGGTTTTCTTATGCTATTCTTGTATGTTTTTATTTATAAGACTTAATTATCTAATTTATCAAAATTAAAAAAAGTTGCTAATTTAATTTATAATAATAAATTTATTCTAAATTAAATATTTTTCCAAAAAAACTATCATTGTCACTAATATTTTTCTTTTCTAAATACATATTAATATAATATCTTTCTTACTTAATTATGAGTTATGTTAAGTCTAAAAATAATTAATGCATGAAATAATATATATTTAATCTTATACAAAGAAAAAAATAAATTTAAAAAAATAGAATTTTATAAATAAATCGAAAGTAGTATTAATAGATATATAAAATTTCATTAATTTAAAGGGTGTATTAGTTGAAACTTGAAAGAGTCTTTAATTGGTTCTTGACATAGTTTTCTAGAAGGCCAGTGCTCAACAGATATGCTTCTGCTTATGACCAATGAAAAAAAGTTTATTATAAACTACTTCTACGACCTATAAAATGTTTCTTTTTTTTCATTCAACTTAAACATAGACATGATCAATTTTTTTATGTTCCTCATTTGGGTTGATGGCAGGTTTTGTCGATGGTTCAAAAGGATGTGTCGGGACGGGGACAGTAGAATATGGAGATTCATGCAAAGGGGTGGATATTTGTTCAGATCCAGGCAAATATGTATTCTGGGATGCTGTTCATCCAACGCAAAAGATGTACAAGATAATAGCTGATGAGGCCACTGCATCTTTTATTAATAACTTCTTTTGATACGCCACCAATTTAAAATATGATGCCTGTATGTCAAAATTTCTTTGTATCAATGTGGAAAAAGACCCCCTGTAGTTTCAAATAATATAAACAGTAGGATTTGAATCTGCAGGCTGTGCAACAACTGATTTTACAATCAAAATTTGTTAAATTAAATTTTGGAGATATATTTATTATTTGATAAGATATTTTCGTTTTAGAACTACAAATACTATCATAATCCTATGAATATAATTAATACATTAACTTCTGAAACCATGTAACACACACACACACACACAAGTCAAAGATCTACAGCTCTAAATCCAGAAATTACAAGCCATCAGATTGATTTTGGAATATGATTATAGGAAGTGGATGATACATTTCTAAAGCACTATTCTTTGTCTAACAAACCTGTGAATTGCGATCTTCCAATTTTCCGTTCATCCTATATATGCTCCCTAATTTGATGTCAAAAGTTGGTAGAAATTAATTATTAGGTAGTTATGTACTGTCACATATCCATTGTCCAAACCAATTTCCATGTTGCAGGTATTTAAGTTTTTATCTGAGAGAATTAATAATACACGATTACATGATGCAATATGTACTTAAAAGATTAGTTGAAACTTGGGATAATGCATGTTGGTTCTAGACTGCTTAATACTATTTGGATAGTGTTGTCAATAACTGTAAGAGGATTGTGTGTCCTACATCCTCCAATTCGCTGAATTTTGTTCCTAGAACGGCTAATAGAGCTGCGGGTTTTTTGGCTCATTTTGCTTTTGAGTGTAAAGAAAGATATTGAGTGGAGGAGATCCCTCACCAATTACAATCCTTTATCTCTTCTGATGTAAGGCATTCTGCCCTCCCCTTGTGAATGAAAGATCGATTCAAAAAAAAAAAAAAGAAAGAACTTGTAAGAAAAGAATATTGTTTGACCTAAGCTCCTACAGGTCCTCATTCTTAGTTGTTGTTGGCTTGCATGATAACCATGAAATTAATGTGAGTTCTGGCTTTCAGCGGTTGGAAAGTCTTACATTGCTTACTTCAATAATTATTGGAGTGCGGTTCAGCCTGCCATTAGTGTTGGAAAGTCTCAACTAATTTAGCTTGACAAATTGGGGGTCCTTCCTGAATCTGATTCACTGTGTAAGGAAAATGTTTTCAGTGGCAATATTGTGAAAGACAAGATATATAATGGTGTTTTGCTATCGGGAAAGTAGCTCAACAGTTGTCAAAAGGGAAAGGTTTAGTTGGTGATGCTTAATTATCTTCTTTTTTGGGTCATTGGTGTATTGACGAAAGAGATATATATACCATCTAATTAATTAAGCTTACATCTCATCCTTTGTGACTGATCAAAGCCACCGTTGATAAAGGTATTAATTGTACTTGGTATCAAACCAGCATCTGCTACGGTTTTAATTCTTCTTACAACTTGGCCATTGTGGTTTGTCCTAATTTTGACCGGAATTATTCCAATATGCAAATGAAACAACTTACTTCAACGTCTTGTTAGGTAGTTTAAAGGCCTGTCCTATGTCAGCGGTGCAGCAAGGGAAAATCTTGGTGTTCTCGGATAAGTCTTTGTTATTGATGGATTCTGAGCTCTCAAATAATGTAATGAGGTTGAGTTTTACCAAGCTTGTTTCTTTGGTGATATGGAGGAGGGTGAGGAGTGGAGAGTATTGAGAATTCATCAGGTTTATATGAAAAATCATACTTATTTAGCACCATGAATTAACAATTTTTGCAGAAATAGAGGTGGGGTTAGAGCAAGCAATTGGGTTAATAATCAAGGAGAATGAAGTGCAGGGTAAAAATATATATATATCCTCATGAAGCCGAGGCTATGGCTTTATTAGCTGCTCTCATTCTCCTGGATTGGTGATTTGTGTTTGCAAAATATGGTCATTGAATCAGATTGCAAAATGGTGGTTGATGGCCTTATGCAGCAGTCAGCAAATGTTACAGAGTTTGGCTCCATTATTGATAAATGCAAACAAAAGCTCATTTCTATTCAAACCTGTTCGGTCAGTTTTATTCGAAGACAAACGAACCAAGTCGCTCATAAGATTATTGTTTGGTTTATGTTCCTGGACCTGGTGGTCCTCATTCTTAGTTGTTGTGGGCTTGCGCAATAATCATGAAATTAATGCAAATCCTAGCTTTCGTTGGAAAGTCTTACATTGTCAATTTCAATTATTAGAGTGCTAGCTGTTTGTATAAACTTCACTTAATGCCAATCATTTTAAGATGAAATCTAGCATGTTATTTGAGCCTGTAACTTATTGTGGAGGGAGAAGGGGAAACACTGGGATGTATATTGTGTGGCCATAAGATGTGTTTAGAACCCGTTTGATTGGCGTTGAACACAGTATTGATAAGATTTTATTTTGTATATGCCACTATGGCATATACTACTAGGGGAAGAAGAAGAAGAAATACATTGAATTAGGGACCCCATTATTGATAAGAAGAAAACGAAGGAATGTGTCTATAAGAACTTATTCTAGTTATTGACAATGAAATCAATGGTGGACAGGCTAGCCAAGAAGATGTTGTGGTATGTCTTTTCTGTTGGGTGAATTGAATCCCAGAATACATACTTTGATGGATCAAGGCACACATTTGAAAGCTTATTACACAAAACTGATGCTTCAAAGTACCCACTTCCACAACAGCCACTATCAACCTCATCAAAGCCTAACACAGACAAACAAAAGAAAAATGTCAGGGGATCGATAAACTATTTTGTAATATTTCTTTTGAAGAAAAATAGTTATATCAAGCAAGTAATAAACTTTTGTTATAAACCAAATCTTTTTCGCGCTTGAATCATATCGGCTATGGGTTTATATATGTCAACATAATAGATCTTAGCATCTGGAGTAGACATATTGAGCTGCAATTGCATTCCGTGTAATTCATGTTGAAGGAGTAGATTGTAATCTCTTGCAATGGAGGAATATTTGTCAATACAATCACGCTGGAAAATGGCATTAGGGGAATTCAAGGTGATCATGAACGGTAGGCATCCCATTGGAGGTACTCCAGTTATTGCAATTGTTCGAGCACCTTCTACCAACAAATCCTGAACAATTTTTTTTTACCAGTTAGTTTCACTTCGTTTGGGAATCCTCATTGTGTAGTATGAAAATTAATTGAAATTGTATGATGCCACAGGCGAATAGACAACATAATTGTATACTGAAGTGATATTTGAGACTAACTTATATACTCATGTATACATATAACATAGAAGGGTAGGAGGTCAAATGCAGGATCATAGGATTCCACTTGAGCTCTTTTTTCTTTCTTTGCAGTGATTTTTAATTCAGTTAACTTCTTTCTTCGATTTTAAGGCACTATGTAACCTTGTGTAAAATTTCTAAAAGCCTAATGACAGCTCCTACGTTGTAACGTACACAAACCCGAATCAATGTGGCCAGGGCTACCATTCAAATTCAAGCCCTTCTAGATTTCAGCAAAGTTTACCTAGGTTTAGTTATCAATGAAATCAATGAATATTTTATATCAATAATTTGATAATAATAAAAAAATTCAAACCCTTCTAACATAAATATAGTAAATTTATAGTAAGAAATGAAAACTATTAATAACAGCCATTTAGTTATAATAAAAAAATTAACAGCTCATATTATTAGGTTTCTTTAACTAAGTCATGTGTTGTAGTCAATGTTATTAAAATCGGCTCGATTATTGATCCGATCGAGGTGGTGGGTTAGTGATCCAATCGGTGGATCAATAATTAACTTAGTATATATTAAAAATTTAATACTCCAAAATAACTATTGATAATAATCTAAATTTGAGTAAGAAAAATTCATTTATACTCTAAAATAACTATTGGTAATAATCCAAATTAAAAAAAAAAAAAAAAAACAAACAAACGGCCAGCCAGGTTTAGCCTGATTTGACCGATTTTGACAAAGATTAATTGCATAACTAGTTCAATAATAAAATCAAATTGATTATATCACTGAATCCTGATTCAATTGATCCGACCGATGAGACCAGACCAATGTAAATAAGTAGTATTAATTGGAAGGGACATCGTGAGATGGGACAGAACTGCATGTCTGCATCAATTGAGCAACAACATACTACTCCCATATTGCTGAAATAAATTTGGCCCAAAAAGTGGGAGCATGGTTTTGAACATACTCTCTGGGATGAGGTATATACACCAAAACACTCAATCGTGTCTAGATTGTTACTCCATTATACACTTGTTAAGCTCCGCACTTGATCTGTTTATAAATAAAATATCTTTATAATGATTTTGATAATCTTGATTGTTTGAATTAACCATCATGGTGAATTTTGATACTTATTTTATCTATTAAATCTCACTAACTAATGTTGTAAGGATATTAATTAAAAAAATTGGTGCAAGACAGAGTTATTTTCTTCTTAGGCTCTCATAGCAGCCATAGATGTTATAAAAATGGAAATATAATACAAGATACATGACAGGCCACGTCATTGCCTGTGGTCCAGTTAATTACTAGTATTAATTGACCATTTTAATACTACTTGCACTTCTACAGATCATATCATTCATGTATATTGTATAGGTCTCCAGACTTAATTCAGTTCCAAGGTAAGTGGATAATCTTGGTAATAAATGGATTGCCACTGTGTTTGGTTTATTTGAACGAAGAACGATGTTTAAAAAAAGTACTATTTTATATTGATAAAAAAAGAAGTATTTTAGGAAATATGTTAATTAAGGTATATATTAGAATTAAGAAATATAATTAGTTATTGTTCTAATTTTAAAAAACTAATTTTCTCTATCTTTCATATTAATTAATTTCTTCAGAGATATACATTAGTTAATTGCTAAGGGTAAAAGTATTAAAATTATTGATTATAATTGTAAAATGACATCAAATAAAAATGTTCACCAAAACTTTAAATTATAAAACATAGAGTTTATTTTAGTTATATTATCGGTCTAAATATTTTTACATTATTAATTAATTAAAAATATTATAAATATAATTTTTAAAGTGATTATCATAAAGATTAATAAACATATAACACTCCATGATGGATGTATAGGATAATAATATTTTATAATATTATTAGCACATTTTAATACATTTGAATTAAAATAAAAATTTGATTAATTAAGGATGTAATATGTTTTTATATGGACACCCAATATTATAAGCATTAATTAATACTCTTTATTTTTCCAAAAAGAATAATACTCTTTATTTCTCTTATCATCATTTCAATTCTTATCACATTATATTACGTTAAATATTTATTGTTTCTTTTTCTTCTCCTATATTCTCTCTTAATTAGTATCCACACGTCAATTGGTGTCCACTAAACATTTTTCAATGTCAAAAGGGACGTGTCTGTTTGTACAATGTCTAACCAAAAATTATTACGACCTTTACGACGGTGCCAACCACTAAAGGATATCCACACTTCTATATAACTATTGTTTTACTGCCATATTTCCATATTCTTGGCACAGCAAGCAATTTGTTTCATCGGGTTTTTTTTTGTTATTCAAGTGAAATTAATTTGGTTTCAGGTTTTGAGGGGTTGAGTTTGAGTCTAATAGTTTTCATATCTACCCTCAACCATCTTCAATATATATTGTCCCCATCTTCATTATTGGCAACCATTCAATTGTCTGAGTGTCTTCTTTTTTATATTCCTCTCTTTTTACATGTGGCAGTGTGCTTTTGTTTATTAATAGAAGTTTCTTTGATAAAAGTAGGTTGTTGAATATCCCTTTTCATTGGCCATTTAAAATGTAGAAATCCCAATTCAGTTGGCCAAAATAAATTATGGAGAATGTTTATAATACAAGATGATTAAGTAAATAGGGTTTCCCGTTACGATAAATTAATGACAATAATGAGGAAACGAAAGTCAATAAGATATCGGTTTTGTTTGGGTATTATAAATTAACAACAATCATATATAGTTTAGAAAAGCTTTCTATGCATTTCATGGAAATGATCGGTAAACTCCATAGATAAGTGGGAGAAGCAATGAAGGAAATTTACCACATAAAAATTTGAAACATACCAAAAGTCACACTGCTTTGTTGATTAGGGACTTAGGGCATTTTGTAGGATTAAAAGCAAGCATTCAATAGTAGTTTAGACAAAAATTAGATATGTTTTCTTAAGTACTTTTAGTATAATTCTTCAATCGTTATTAAAGTTTTACTTCAGGAATCCATGTAATAAATTGTTGACATAAATGTAACTTTACTCCCTTATTTTTTTTCAATTTGTAATTTTGGTCATTCTTTTTTAAAATTGAGATATTTGATTTATCTATTTTAAAAAATCAGTGATTTTTATCTTCATATTTTAAAATAAAGAGATATTTGATTCTATTTCTTACATTATAATTAATAAAACTAATTTTTATGATACCTTAAATAAATATGTTAAGTCTTCAACTTGATCAAAATAAAATAAATAAAACTTAGATAAAACTGAGAATTTGATTAACATTGAAAATTTTGTAAAATAAGAATACCAAATATTGAAATGTGAGACTGAAATTGTGAATTTTTAAAAATAGATAAATTAAATGTTTTTATTTTAAAATAAAATGACCAAAAGTAAGAATTGAGCAAGAGAGGGGAAACAAAATTACATTTAACCCTAAATATTTTACATTAAAATTCACTCGAGCTAAAACTCCAATTGTAATTAAAAAGCAATATTAAAAACACTTGAGAAACAAAAAATACGAGTAGTTTTCGCATCAATTTATTTTGATATTCCATTTTTATATCATTAAAATAACTCTTCTCTTCTCTTTCATCTCTTTAACATTTATCATTAGATTGAAGGAGGTGTAAGGCATTTGATGTCAACCAACATTTAAAAATAATAATTGGTGATTGAGTAACGAGGATATATTCCATCTTTTCATTTTGCATATTTTGCACGAGATATTTCCATTTAACAATAAAAAATAATTTAAATATATTTTAAAACAATTATTACAAAGATATATATTAATAATCCTATACTCCTACTATACATCCCAATTTATGATTAAATAACAATTTGTCTTGAGGAATGGTTTTATGGAAACTTCTTGCTTTGGTGTTCTTTAAAAATTAAGTCTTGTTTAATTAATTGGAATACCATATATGTAAAATGAATAGTTATTTAATGTATAGTACGACGTCATTGTATTTATAGCCACGCGCGTAAAAAGATTCAAACATAAATATTAAATACTAGCTAGCATGAAAGCTAAAATTTGAAACAAAAATAATTAATTTGATGAAGATAATACGTGGGAGTAATTGAAGCAAACCTGTATAATTTCTTTCACGTGTTGGATTAAGAACTGTTGGTACGCCAGGATACTGTAGCTCTTTCTTCGTACTGGTAGAGCAAAATAATTAAGAACGAAGTCATTCGTACCGGCACTGATGAAGAACGCTGCATTCTTCACATGATTTTCAATTCTTCGCTTTCCCAATGCATCCTCCATTCTCTTTCTGCATTCTCTGAAATACTCCAACTGTTTTTCTATTGGAATTACGTTCTGAAATAAATAGAGATTTCACATTAAATTGTATACATCAGTTTGATCTCCAATTTGTTAAATATTACAACCTTCTTCGACATAATAAACAGAATCATAATATTTAAACATTTCATCTTTTTAAGCATCCGTCAATATTTTTTACTTTTTTTTTTTTTTATCTATTTCTTCTAATTACATCATGATATCACTTATATCATATTTATACTCTCTCTTAATCACTAGGTGTAAAATAACATAATGGGTGTTGAAATATATTTTTTCTAGTAAATATGACTAGATGCATAAAGTAGGAGAACACTAATGGTGAAACAGACTATTTTTGGAGCAGCACTACAACACAACAAAGAAATTAAGAAAGAAAGTAATTAAGTGGAATACAGTCACGCTTGGTGTTAGTGGGTCGAAGCCAGAACCAGCAGAGGCAAAACTAACTCCTGTCATCAGCTCCTCAATTCTGAGGTTTGGGTCCAAATAAGGTGGAAGAACATCTTTCTTGAGACCTACGTATGAAGCTGCGGTGCATTTTACACACATGACAAAGTTACTCAATGTAAGGTTAAGTTTATATACATATCAAAGCAAGCAAGCTTAATTGATAATTACCAATGTAATCAGTGGCAAGCCTCCCATTTGTAAATCTCCCTGTAGGAACTTGGTTGGGAAAGTCCCTTCCGTACGGTGGAAAATTGCTCCTAAAAAGTGTCTTTATGTAGTTATTGTTTCCTGGGTCTACCGTGGAGTCTCCAAACACATAAAAGCCTGAAAGCTTTCTGTTTGAAGCTTCAACTTTGGCTATGAAACAGATGAAGCATAGAATGAAAATCTGCATAAGAGAAAGAAACAAGTGCATATCAGAAGTCCCCATGCCAACTTAATGAGGTTGAAAATGAGAATCAAGTTGGCTGAAGATGTTTTTGGATTTTGAAGTATGAACTTTGGAATTGGAAAGTACAGTGAGATGAATGGCTCTTAATTTATGGGGTTATTATAGGTCATGTACACAACTGGACAAAGGCTAATTTTCATGACCAAAATAACCCTGTGAAAATATGATGTTTTATCTATAACTTTTTTAATATGAATTTAGTGCCGGCTTTAGTTGGGAAATTGAATCAAACATTTCCTTCTATTAATGTCACAACTTCTTAGCTACCCATGTTATTATAATATCATATACGGATAATAAAGTGGAGCCAGATCACACATGGCTTGAAATTTGAATAAAATATGATATATATAGTCTGTCAAATGGACGATTTGAACAATATTTAGATACGATTAATTAATCATGTTTTTCGATAAGTGAAAAGAAAATAATACACACTATCAACTGGTTTATTTCGGAAATATATAACCGGATTTTGAAAAGTATCAACTTACTTGTCACAAAATATACATCCCATATACGGTTTAGCTATTCATTTTCATCAAAGCTAGCTTACAGCATAAACATCAAATGATAGTTCAAATAAAGCGGATATAAAAGCATAGCCAATGTAATGTACGTAGTTGTCATAAACAACACGATCACACACACACACACATATATATATAGCGCTTCAAGTATCCACCCAAATACACTTGCGTGCACTGTTGCGCATATAACGTCATTATAGTAACATTGGTTTCTTTTATTGATAAAAGGTCATGATTCAACTTTCCCTTTTTATATACTTAGCTCAATTTTTTAGCTATACTGCACCTATTTTAAATAAAAATACCACTAGACTGATAAGTGCCATATATGTGGCTTTCACTACCCGTTTGTACTTTTTGATAGTATTAATTATTCATGCAAACTTATTTGTCTTATTATCTTAGACACGTGTGTGTATCGCATACATATATACTAAAAAAGCAGCCTAAAATCAAAAGAATAACTTTTTGTTGTTCCAGTTTTATGTAAAAAACTTTTCCCCTTTTCACTAAACAATGCTGTTTGTATCGACATCAATTGTCAATACTATTCACATTTCACAATACTATTTTCTGAATGTATGACCATGTCATATAATTAATTAGGTAATAGGTAGTTCTGTTTAGATTAAAAAAAAAGTATATTAAATAGTACAAATGTAATTTTGTAAAACAACTCAAAAAAAGTGCATATATATACACACACACACATTCCAACAGTATATTGACATCTTTCATATATTTCTATATTTATCCTTTGGAATTCTTTTTTAGAGTGTGTTTATCTTTTCTTTTTTAGATTATACTCCATTTGCATTTATTTAAATAAAATATATTGTAAAATAATGGTGGTACATAAGATGTAAAATTATTAGATACAAAGAGAAGTGGCAATATGTAGTGGTGATGGGGGGGTGGGGGGATACAAAGGAGAAAAAAAAAATTTGCTATCCTTGTTTTCCTATACGCGTCCAAACTTCAATAAGGATACCGTTTAGCCAACAACTCATGCATGCACGAAAACTTATAAGAAAAGACATGCATGGAAATTCATAAGAATATATATATATATATAGAGAGAGAGAGAGAGAGAGAGAGAGACAGAGAGAGAGAGAGTAGGCATTGAAAGAGAGACGTGTGTTTGAAACCGGAGAAAAAATCCTAATTTTTTTTTAAGAATAAATAAATTGTTTTACAAATTTGTATGGTAAATATCAAATATGTTTTATATTTTTTACTGGAGGTGGTGGCATAATAGGATGCTCAGCCCAATTTGGACTGAGTCGATGCCGATTGCAGGTTACAATAGGTCGGACCAAAAAAAACTTAAAAAAGAATTAA
Organism: Glycine tomentella; assembly: GCA_007407185.1. NCBI lineage: Eukaryota > Viridiplantae > Streptophyta > Magnoliopsida > Fabales > Fabaceae > Glycine > Glycine tomentella. The sequence continues at coordinate 574,284 of PYAF01002798.1, forward strand.
TTTGGGCATCTAAAATAAAGCTCAAATCCTGGAAAAGCCTGACTTATTAGGTATCTTAGCGAGTTTTGTAAATTAAGTTCGTATTGAAAAGTTATCGGATCGGACTAAAAAAGCTCACAATTATTTTGGACTCAAATTTAAAGTCCAAGGCTTACATTTCTTCAAGTGGATTCAGGCAAGCTCAACTAACTAGTTCAACTCATTTTGCCACCCTTATTCAAAATATTAAATATATTTACATTTTCATTTAATAATTTTTAATAAATTAATAAAGAAGATTTGAAGGAGAATATGATATTATTCATGTATTTATTCCTTTGCACTGATGTTTTTTTTTGTTTGGGATTTGCCTCATAGTATCGTTTTCCATTGAGTACGTACAAGGGGACGATACACAAAACAAACCCAGCCCAAGAACATTATAAGTGTAGTCCATAGGCCATAGGGATAGACATTTCTATGTCAAAACTCAAAACCACGCAGTTTGGAATATGCTCAAGTCAATATTACGAAAAATAGTGAATAGTAAGGCTGACTCAAATGCACTGGTTGACCCATTTGAATTTCCTTCACCAACCAAACACACAAATTTGCAATACACGACCTGCGCCACTTGGTTCATCGAATCAAGAGCCCAGCGCCGCATTTGCATACACCAAAAATTTGCTTAATTGCTAAGTAGCCTCTTATCCCTCCGGTTGGGGCGTTGTAGATATCATTTTTTTAAGGCCCAACCGTGTGCATAGTTTCGTGTTTTTTTTTTTTAATCAACCTTCCATTAATCCATTACTTCCTTAATCAAACTCACTATTCTTTCGCCCCAAGAAATTCTCATTGTGCATTCCTTCACGCCACCTTGAGTTTATTTCGAATGGGTTCATAGTAGATTGTTAGTGTTGTATATCCGCTTGGTTTTACCTTTCAAAGTCAAATAAATTAAGCTTAGACAAAAAATACTTCTACTAATGGACATGAGAAGTGAAGTAAACCTCATGAACAACCGGGAGGAAAAAGTCATGAAATTAGCCCACTAGTGAGATTCTAGATCCAGAAATTTTGCAAAGAGGTTTAATAAATTTTATTATATCGAGAATTTGACTCGTTTGGATGAAAATAAATAAGATAACTCCAAACAATAAAGCTCTATCTTTTAGTTTTTAAGGTAACTTAATTTGTTGGTTGCTTGATTTACGTGATCAATACGTCAAAAATAATTTAATAATCTCTGATTTTGTCATCAAAATTTTGTCATATATAATAAAATGGTAGGTTGTTTAACTATCTTTTCATACCTTTACTTTTTTCTCTGACACTCGAGTAATTTTCAGCATATTATGTCATGATTTTCATACAAGGACTATTATTACTTGCTACATTGAGCCTGGTAACAATTTTCGTTTAACTTGCATCCCCTGTAAGTTAAATTTGGGCAATCGGTTTTGGTTTGACTTACTAAACATTAAATTAGCTCTACCAAACTTATAATGGTTCCAAACTTCAATAAAAAGCAACAAAGTCCACCCATGCCAGCTTTCAAATGCTTCTGCCTCTCTGTTTCGTAATGTTTGATCCATGAATTCAAGGAACGTATTCCAATACAACGCACAAAGTATACAAAATCAGCATGGGATGAAGTCCCAAATGATTGAACAAGTACACAAGTCAAGAAGGAAGCAATAAAAAAAATGTAACCCATTTTTATTAAACGTGACATGGTGTTGAAAATCCTGAAATCCTCCGTGAACATAGCTGGTAAGTGCATTAATGCATAAGTTTCCAATTGTGTTTCCATTCATTTATCATATTAAAGCAAATCTGATGAGCTGTCAAATAGCCTTTCACATTGCATGTCTAGTTTTATATAAGACTCAATCTCACTTATTCACCCTTCATTACCAAAATGGATATTCATAGTAATCATGGTGCAACTTCTGAAGGGATTCTTGAGAATGTGTGGGCCAAAATTATGAGCAGTGATAGAGCAGATGGAAGAAAAGGTGATGCAGCAGAATGCTCTAACTCTTGGGAAGAACTTCCTAACCTTGATGGAAGAGAAGGGTCCATGGAAATTCTACAAAGGCTTCCAAGTTTAGGGAGGTGGATATCAATGGGAGCTGATTTCTGGGAAGAAGTTTTGGATGGTATTATTCTACCTAACACAAGCAATACAGAAGATTCTAGTAGCAATAACAACTTGGAAATCGGGAGTGCTAATGAAACTCATAACAAGGTGGAAGATGCTGTGAGAATAGAGAAGGCAGTTACAAAACACTACAGGGGAGTTAGGAGAAGGCCATGGGGTAAATATGCTGCAGAGATTAGAGACTCATCAAAGAAAGGTGCTAGAGTTTGGCTTGGAACATTTGACACTGCTGAAGAAGCAGCTTTGGCTTATGACAAGGCTGCTTTGAGGATTAGAGGTCCAAAGGCATACCTTAATTTCCCACTTGAGAGGGTTGCAAATGCTTTAGCATGTGACCACAAAGCTGGAACTCATCTTGCTTGCGTATGCATAGGGAACAAAGAAAAATTGATCAACTCCAGGAAGAGAGCATCAAGGGAAAGGGAAGTATTTGATGATATCATGAATGAACAACCTGCAACAAAAAAGTTGGAATGCATCGTAGAAAATGAACTAGGTGCTTTTGTATTTCATGACCTAGGAAGTGATTACTTGGACAGTTTACTGTCTTCTTTTTGACAGAATACTCACAATTAATTAAAATAATTTACTAGTTTTAATGTGGTCATGTATAGAAATATTGTAGCCATTTGTCACATATTTTGCTTATCTTTTGCTGTATTTGTCATCAAACTGCTAAGTCAACGATTTGGCAGGAAAAAAAATGTCTAAAAAGATCATGATTCATGTGTACAATAGCATTTCAGAAAATTGAGTTTTTACATTTATGTTTCATTCCTTATTAGCTCAAATATTTTCCAAATTATTTTCAAGGTCCAGTAAGGGATAAAAGAGCGTGAAACTGTAAACTAATGTGGTTATTTGCTTATCATAAAATTTGTATTCCTTTTGTGGTTATTTGTTTATCATAAAATTTGTATTCCTTTTGAACTTGTAAGCAAATCTAACTAATTTCACTCTTATTTACTATTATTCACAAAACATTTTTTATTTAATTATAATTTTATTTTCAAGGAATCTATTTTATATATGATATTAAGTTTTAATAAAAGACGTTTTAGAAATAACTTTATCTTATATTTGAAATTAGTAAAATTAGATGATTTTGATTAACATTTTAATATATTTAAAAATTGTTATTTTTAAGTTATATATGATTACAAAAGTAATACTAACTAATGGGGTTGCATTTTTTTTTTTTTTGGATAATTTACGTGGGGCTATAATCTTTTTACAAAATGGCATATGCAATATCAGATGCGGTGATGTGATGACAGATGTCGGGTTTTGTTAGCTGTGCATAAATCTGGAAGATTTAATTCGGGTAGAGGTTTTAAGTTTTGCTGCAGGGTTTTGCACTGACTGGTGTATTCATTTGTGTTTTATTGGAGAACCACATCTTGTGGTAGACCCAATTCTAATTAATAATATCTTCTTTTTTTTTTCTGAATGAATAATATCTTTCTTTTGCCTCTTCAAAAAAAAAATTATTCATTACTATTAATCGTCAAACTGAATTAAATCTGTGCTGGTCATTGAGTAGTTTTTCAAATATTATGAAGTAGTCCTTAAACTTTGCTCAAATATGCTGCTGTCAAAGAAAAACTGTTCTCAAATATATCAATAGTTTAAAAATTACTTAAATAGTTGAATTATTTCATAAAAAAGACGGGAAAAAAATGGAAATACTGATTTCAAATCCTGCGTATCTTTAGGATTGGACTGTTAAAGGCCAAGGCCTGTGCAAGCGTTGAGTTAGACTGGTATCAAGACCATTGAAGTATTTTTCATGAAGGACCACAAAGCATGGCCCCATTTCGATATAACTTGTTTAGTTTTTCCTGATCTCGGTGCAAAGACAGACACACAAAAGTTGAGCCATTATTTTACAAAAGTGTCTCTTGCAAAAGTTGAGAAGATTGTTCTTTCTATGCAATTCATTAATTAATTTCTGGTTTGGTTGTAAAGATAATTGAACTTTTTTAACTCGTTAGGGTGACACTTTAATTCTGCATGAATCATCATCCGTCAGGCCAATAATACACTTTTTTTTTATAAATCAATAATGCACTTTTTGTTTCTAATATAATTTTTATTATTAATTAAAATATATTGTAAACTATAAAATCATACTCATTGAATAAGATGTAAGAGCTTAAAAAAATTATAAATTTTAGTCAATAATAAAAAAACATTTAAAAAAAAATGTATTGTTAGCATTCCTTTCTTTCTTTCTTTTTTTCATTTTGATTTTTTCTTATTTTAGGGTGACCTTGTTACGAGGGAGCTCTGTCCTAGCTAAGAGCCTGAAATGCGAAGAAAGACATGAGAGTAATGATGTTATTTCCTCTAACAGTTGGGTGAAAAAAATTGTCAATATCACTGATGATTTTTTGGGGACCATACAAGTTGCTCCGAGTTAGGCCAATCTTGTTTTACTTTAATCAATTTGTCTATATGTCAATGTGCACATATGTTCTCGGCACATATCACCGATTCATCCAATATTAATGCGGTATAACTTCTCTTTTTCTTTTCTTTTCTTTTTAAAGGTGATATTTATAATAAGTCTTATAAAGAGTAAAAGCAAAATGAGATTAAAGAATGAGAAAAGGTTATACCTCAAAAAAATGAGAAAAGGGAGGAACCCATTATTAGAAACGAACCTCACACTTCATGTTTCATGGATTAATAAACTAAAATGATTAGAATCAAACCAATACTTTAATTGTCTTTTAAGTAGAATAAATTTTTAATATTGTTTTAATTAAGTATTTTGTGAGATATTTAGAATGAAAGGATAAAATTGATCGTAATAGAAGAATTATTTCTGCTCATAATTTGATATCTTAATATTTTTAGCATTTTAATTATAGTTATTTTTATTATAATAAGAGTATTAACAACATATTTTCTAAAATACTCCTACTAATATATACACTCATTATTTTTCAAATACACAACTTAGAAAGTCAGAAATTTGTCTCCTTATTTTCTTGATTAGATATTTACAATATCATTTTCCATTTTTTATTATTTGAAAGTCCATTTCACAGACAACTCCTCTAGTTAGCCAAATTAAAAAAAAAAAACCAATCATCTCAAATTACTATAATTTTATTTGTTTCGGTTACCGACATTTGATCCCGGATTGTTACGAATTTGTCTTCCAACAAATATCGTGATCTTTATTTGTATGTTTTAATCATTTATTTCTTCTAATCTATCTTTTTTTATTTCTAATTAAATTTTAAAATTTTTAAAAAATTTAAGGATTAAAAATAATCTTATATCAAAATTTAAATTATTATAATTCTAAAGTATAAATAATATGTTCAAAATTATTTATTTATTATGAATTTTAATTATAAAATAAGTTACATATTAAAAATATTTATTATAAATTTTAATTATATAAAATATATATTTAATGTATACAATGCATATGTTAAAATATACAGATTTTAATCTTTATTTTTTTATTAACAAATCAAAATTTGAGAGAGAAATTTGGTCAATTTTAACAAAATTAAGAGAGGGGGAAATACAATTCAAACTTCAAAGCACGAGCTTGACAAGTACAAATGGAAAACATTTTTTTCCGTGACTGATGTTAAGTTAGATAATACTAATGATTTTCATTTTTGCAATGTAATCCAATATTGACTTTATATTTAATACTACTATTCTTAATTAATGCATTCTTGATATGACATGACATTCATCCTTAACAAATAATAGTTCTGAAATTGTTCTTTAGAGAAACATAGTACTGCAGTTTCATTATAGCTTAAGCAGTGCTTTTAATTTCATAAGCCATTCAGAAAAGGAGCATTCTTATGAGTAGTGTCTTGGTGATCCTATGGTCACTTTTCCCATGACTTCAAACAATACTCATACTAGCCTACCTTTATAAACAGATTCTAGGGACCCATATAACAGACATAAAAACAAAGAACACTTAATTAATTAACACTAAACCAATAGGGAAAGCAAGAAGAAAAATCAGCAACCATTACAATTTTAACCCATTCATGAACATGGTATCACATTAAATTAATTAATTTTTGGTATCCTGATGGACAAGCAGATACAAATAATTATAATAATTATAACAAACCAACCCATTTAGCTAACCTGTGCTACTTGTGCAGCTTTCTGACTGATTCCTATTTAGCTGAGCGGAATTGTTCGTGCAAGAGCTACCAGCACTGGAATCAGAAACAGCATCGTGATTGTTACTATTAGTATTATTGAAAGATAACTCGGTTGCAGCAACAATTTCAGCTGGGAAATTGAGCAAAGCCTTGGAGCCCCTCATCTTGAACGCGGCTCGGTCATAAGCCATGGCAGCCTCTTCAGCGGTTTGGAAGGTGCCGAGCCATATTCTGGCGCCGTGGCGCGCCGAGTCGCGAATCTCAGCGGCGTATTTTCCCCAGGGGCGGCGCCGAACTCCTCTGTAGTGCTTCTTTGTTATGTTTCTGGTGGGCTCAAGGCCCAACTGAGGTTGGTGAAGCCTCTGAGGGAGAAATGTGTTGGTGAGAGCATTGGCTTCGTTGAGGACTTGGTATAAGACCATGTCCTGTGGGTCGTTCTCGTTGAAGGGTAACAACTCTGTTTGTGTTTGGGAATGGGAAAATAGAACCGTGCTTTCTTCTTCCTCGTAGCTTTTGTTGCTTCCCATGATTCTTTCTTTCTTCTCAGGGTCGCTCTGTCTCTCTTTGGTTTTTGAAGGAAGGGCAAGTTGGCAAGGTGTGTCAAGTGGTTTTGGACTTGGCATAAATCTATGGAATGGTGGGGCCATAGGCATAGAATATTTTGTGCCAGAGAAGACAGGTTTTTGGGACGCCCACGGAGGAGTGGACTTACTTCCCCTAATTTGTTGTTTGGTGGGCTTCGTCTTGGATTGCCATCACTTTTCCTTCGTAATTACAATACTGCACTTTCTAGTATTTTAGTGGGAGATATGATTTTTAGATTATTTATCGGTAATCTTTATAGAATTATAGAGTTAAAGATATCTTTAATTTTTTTTTTAATTTTTTTAATAATAGATTTGATTTTGAAATCTTAAAGAGAAAAAAATTAAAAAAAAAAAAATTTAACAATGTGCATATTTTACATGATTCTTTTACAAAAATCTATTTTTTATATTAGTAAAAATTATATCTTAAACTTAAGATGTAATATTAAAGTTATTTTTATGAGAAATAGATGTATGTTGTAAGTTCTTTTAAAAGTAATTTTTAATTAATTAAGTCAGTCTGAGAAAACTTGATCACGTTATGCATGTTTGAAGTGTCCTTTCGGAAACTACAAACAAAATTGGAAAAGCATGTTTTTCATTATTTTTGCTGTGGAGATGCATGTATTTTGTGTTATCCTACTTTCATCTACAATATAAACACGTCTCAAGTGTGTTTAATTTGGTTTTAGAAAATTAATTCTGGTCTAGAATTGATTTTAAATTTATTTCTACATTGTAAAAATTTCAAATTTAACTATGAGTCTAGAATTAATTCTGAGTTTAAATAATTTTGAATTTTTTTTTGCATTAAATCAGAAAATTTATATTAAATTTTACCCTTAATTTAATTTTACAATAAAACATCCAAATAAATAGGGGTGTACACGGGTACGGGTCACCCGTGAACCCGAACTGATCCGAACCGATCTGAACAGTTTGGGTTGGGTCATTTATATATTTGGGTCAAAATCGAACCGAACCGATCAAAACCGTTCATGTACGGGTTGGGTCACGGGTTTAGATTTACAGATCCGTTGATCCGATGACCCAATCCGTGAACCCGTAATAATAATATAATTTTATTATTTATATATATATATATATATATTAAAAATTAAAAAATAATTTTGTAATAAAAAAAGGTATGATATTGTAAATGTTTAAGATTACATTCAAAAATAAGATAAGATATTTTTTAATACTGCATTAAAAAGTAGGATAGAATATTTTTAAGATTGCATTGCATAATATAATAGAATATCTTTAAGATTACATTGGATAACATGATAGAATATATTTAGGATTGCATTCAAAAATTGGTTAAAATCATATATTTAAATTAGTATAAATAGAAACATATTTTAGTGTTTATGTATGCATTCCATTCCAAATAATATTAGAGTATTAGAGAGTTTATGTTTGCATCATTGAGAGAATTGTTGTGAGATCATATAGAAGCGTTTGACAAGTTTGATTCTTCAACTCTCAATCAGGATTTAAAGGTACCTATTTGTTTAAGGAATATAAGCGTAAATGTACTATTTTATTGTATTCTTCTTCTTGACTTTGGAAAAGGTCGCAGTTGGGAACTAGGATACCAGTTTTGTCTCTATTCTTGATGAATTGAGACATGCGACTTCTGGCTGGGAAACTAGGATATCAATCTGGTTGGGAAACAAGGATATCAGTCTATCTCTATTCTTGGTAAATTGAGACTAGAGTTTTTTGCTGGGAAACAAGGATACCAAATGGGACAATTGTTGTGTAAGAGTAGACTAGAAAACTAGGATACTAGGAACTCTTGTACACAAAATTATCATAGTGGAGTTATCCATTGGATTGATTATCCAATTTGGAAGTCGTGATTTTTTACCCAATTGGATTTTCCACTTTAAAATTGATTGTGTCTTCTTTATCTCTTATTTCCATATTATTGTTTCTGTTGTTCAAATGAACAAGGTCCATGTTACTTCACTTATATTTTTGTTTATTTGTTTGATTCAACAAATATGGTTGCAACAAAATTGGTTATAACAAAACTTAGTTTGTAAGAAACAATTATGATTCAGACTATTATAGTAAATATTGTTCACAAATCTTTTGTTTTAATTTATATTATAAGTCTATTTTATAATATTGCGTTGATGGCATTAAATGAATCAATTTTATTACTTTCATATATTTGATAATATTGTATTAATTGTATGAGATATTTGAAACAATCGTGATATAAAATAATAGTTATAAAAAAATTAAATGGGTAACCTGGTGATCCGAACCGAACCGAATTGTTCATGAACGGGTTGGGTTGGGTTGGATTTCAATTTTTTTTTCCTGAAAACCGAACCGAACCGATCAAATTTAATTGGATTGGGTCCTAAATTTGACCAAAACCGATCCGAACCGATCCGCGAACACCCCTACAAATAAATCACTTACTTCGAAAACAATTTTAACCAAATTAATTTTATAAAATCAATTTTATCTGAAATCAATTCTTTCAACATCCAAACACGCACTAAATAAAATAACCTAAGAGTAGTTTTGGTGTTGACATGGTTTTGCAAACATATATGTATGAAGGTCAACACGCCATTTAAACACATGTTAAATGAAATACAATAGATATGTTATACACATATCATAATTTATACAACATTATTTTACATCTATCTTTCTCCTCCATTTATATTTATAACATTTTAAATTCAAATTTATATCAAAAGTTATTGACACAATTAGTTTAGCATTTTGAATTCTTTAATCAAAATCTAATCTGGGGTTCAATATTTGACTTAGATATAAAATTATAATTAAAAGTATCATTTTACCTAAAAAATAGACCAACTTAGTAGGAGGAAATTAAGATCTCCTGATTATACAAAAAATTTCAAATTTATCTCTCTTTTCTCCCCACAATAAAACACTAATATGACATTATCACAAGCTAATTTAATATTGAAATTATAATATATATAAAAAGTAGTTGCTATATTTCAAAATTGTTAGTTAATTTCGTATCAAAATTTGTCAAAAATCAATCAATTTAGTTTCTATTATTACAAAGAGATAAATTTAGTCATTGTTATTTATTTATTATTGCCAACAAATTTTGTCTCTAACTAATAAAATGAGGCGTTAAATTAACTAATAATTACTGATTTTAAGAATTAAATTTTTTGACAATAAAACTAGAAATTAAATTTACCTTTCCTCTAGTTTCCGTATATAATAATAATAACAGGAAGAAATATTTCACACACTTATAATAAGGAGTCAAGTAACACTTATTAAAAAGGACAAATAATTTGTTTCGATATTTCATAACTGTTAACAGACGTAGCATACACGGCAAGTCCACGTATATACAGTGGTTTTTATGTTATTTTAAATTAAATTGTCACCTTTTTTAATGTATTGATTTTTAAAATAATAAACATAATAGTTAAATATATATGAACTTTTTTTCTAAAATTTTTCACCAAAATCGATATACTTATTGACAAATTAATTCCTAACAAATATTATCAGCTCACAAACTAGTCCATGAAAACGTATATTATCATTGTGTTCTCGTCACGTTCTTGTTGCATCGCTCTTGTTTCGTTGCTTTTGGTCGCATTCTTGCAAGCGACCATCAAACGGAAGCGCAACGGGTGGTGGGAAGGATGTGCGTCACGTTCGCATTCTGGATCTTGGGTGGTGATTGGCATTGCATTCTGGTTGCGTGGCAAACCTCTGTATTCTTGCAAGTGACCATCGAAGGAAGCGCAACCGAAGTAAAAAATAGTGTGCGTCACGACAACAAGGAGAGAGGAGTGAGATATGATCTTGTGGGTGGCGTTGACTTTAAAAAAAGGAAATATTCAAAAAAATGACCTTTTATAATATTTTACACTTTTTAATTTTAATGATAATTTAGTTCGCCTGTTATATATTTACTTTGACACATAGATCAGTTTGAACCATGTAAGATTGTTAACATAAACTAAAGGATTTTAACCATTAAACTAAATTATTGTAACATTTGATATTTGTGGACTAAATAGACAATTTTTATAATACAAGAATAAAATTATCGGTGAATATAAACTAAAATAACTAAATTGGTGATTTACCCTTTAATTGTTGATTAAGATTAGAATATTAAAAGATTTTCTTAATAGTAACAAAAACAAATAGACAAATTAATAAAGACCGAATTATTTTTAAAGTTATATTAAATTTAGATTATTTTAAAATAGGTTGAATAAAACTTATTTAGGAGAGTAAAGTTCATCTAACTTTTCAATTAAAAAAAAGAGAATATGAATTTAGTTGTAGAAATGTAAATGAAAAATATCACAATAAAATTGGGAGGGGCTAAGTTCGCAATCAGTGGGGAACGCGATGGCAAAAGCAAGGGCAACGACAGCTCAACATATTCCAAACTCATTCACATTCGGTAATGACGTCATCAGGGCCGTCATTTTCTCTTATGATGACGTAATCCCTCTGGGTGTTTGGAATAATTCATTTGTATATGACGTCACCATCCGGTGAGAGCCGATGTGGATAAAACTGGTGGGTCCCTCGGTTACTAGAAGTCTTGTACCAGTCTTTGTTTCTGACTTTTCACCTACCTTCTTGTTCGTTTATTTTTTAAAATGGATTGTTTTTTTTAAAAGACTTGTCATAAGTTATCCATTGTTTTTTTAAATAAAATGAATTGTTTGGTGCCCGTTAAATCTTTGACTTTTAAAGACTTTTTTTATTTAGAAGATATTTTATTTAAAAATTAATTTATGACATTTTTAATTATTATTGCATAAAATAACATGTTACATTGGCCACCAAGTCAAAACATTCTTCTCTATTATTTTTAATCTTTCTCATGCCAAAAAGAAGAAAGAGGCGTTGTGTTAATATTGGAGGTTTTGAAATCAAAATATAAGTGGAGGACACATATGATGTTTGAAGAATTGAGACTAGAGGGTTGCCACAGCAATTTCACGTGGTTTGAAAACTTGACCAAAGAAAAATGAACATTGTACATTTAACTAATTTCATGTTTGTTTTTTTCATGTTGTGGGGTGTTTATGGACAGTATCGAGAGGAAGACAAAACCAAGTTGGATATTGAATGCCCTCGATCTGTTGATAATAAAAATCTTAAAAGCCTTTTCTCTTTCTAAATGCAACAATTCAAAGTTGGGTTCTAACTTCTAATTGTAGTTCTTCAAAGTTTGACGAGGAACCTGAAAAAAAAAATGTTCCAGTCTCTTTTTTTTTTTACTTTTTTTTAGGGTAGTGGGGGCAGTGGCCACGGGGGAAGACTGAAGAAAGATAGTAGTTTGCTACTTTGCTTACTGAATTGAGGGTTTTTTTTTCTTTTCTTTTCTTTTTCCCCATCTTAATTGCTTCTAGACGGAAATGTACAAAAGCATTTAAAATTGTCAAATCATTGTATTCACTGTTTTGGACAATTTTGGAGCCAGGTCAGAAAGCAAATAATAGGTTGTTGGAGACAATTGAAAACCTCCAACTTGGAGATTCAATTACTTTAATCTTGGAATTATAAAAAAAATTATCGCTATATTTTTAAATTGTTAGTTAATTTTATATGAAAAATTGACATAATCAATCAATTTAACTTCTTTTGTTAGAAGAGATATAGTTAGTCATTGATTATTTTTTTGTCAACAGATTTTGTCTCTGACAAACAAAATGTGGGATTAATTAACTAATAAAAAAAATGCCAAAAACAATGGCCAGTTCGAATGCAATAGAAGATTACTGACAGCAATTGGGTTTAAATTATGTTGAATTGGTACTACACCAAAAATAAGGGCATGGACTAGGACTATAAAAACTGAACAAACATAAAATATCGCCGTCTTTTTCTAAAATTTATTGCAGTCATTTTTTATAATATGCTTAATCGTAAATAGTGACTGGGAAAAGGAAAAATAATTAACCGAGAAAACAACTTTCTTCAATAATGATAAGTTGACACTGGATTAGGATTAAGTTCACGTTTATTTTATTTTTTTACTCCTGATAACAATGGTCATCTACCAAACTTTACACTCGATCTTGACTGCAGTTAGCTGCTATAAAACAATCAAATATAACAAAAATTATTATAAGTATCTAGAAAAAGAGTTATGATTTTTTTACACAAATTTCCTAAGCACTAAATCCACACCACTAAACCTCAAAAAAAAAAAAAAAAAACTCACCACTTGTTATCTCTCCTTTCCTTTCAATTAAATGTCCCATAAAAAAAGTGTAAAAAATCCTTTATCCTATACGAAATTGTATAAGATTACTTGTTCGTAAAATTTATCTGATGCATGGTGAATATCCTAAAATTCCTTGGATGTTCTACACCGACTGGCCTTCATTTTGTGCGTGATTTAGTGGCTAAAGATGTCATTTCCGTAACTTACTTCGACAGGTAATGCCGTAATGGATTTGTAACCTTACACAGTGCATAATTTCAATTCTAATGATTTTTTATCTGTTATGTTACCAATTTGAATCTTCATATTTCTAGATAGAATAACAGGATCTTAAAGATCATGTGCCATCAATTGTGACTGATTATCTATCACTATCTATGTTAACATATACGCATTTCTACTGATAAAATAAAAACGCATCTCTTAAGTCTCAACTTTCTTGAATAAAAGGACAATCATCCACTTCTAAATTTCTGTACACCACTAGTTAATTTAATGAGTTCTTTTGCACTGCAAAATTAACCTGGCTAGTGGCTAGTGCTGGAAAAGAGGGGTTATAGAGAAGAAGAAAACTAGACATATACAACCTTAGCATTGAAAGTGTAAAAAACTTTTATATTCTCATTTAATTATAAATTATTTATGATGGATTAATAGTGTAATTTTTTTATAATGATGATGCATTTGTAATATAATCTATAAACATTTTCCTCCTCCATCGGATTTAGATGATCTTCTATATTGTTTTCTTCACTACTCAAGAGGTTTTTGTCTAAAGTGAAATTAAAGTGAAAAAAAAATACTGAGAAAAACAAAGTCTGTGACATTGAGTTCTTCATCTACGCATAAAAATTAAGTTACTTTCTAATTGTATATGAAGTGAAGAAGTTACAAAGACATGCATATATACAAATTCCAAATAAGTAAAAATTGAAAGAAAACTCAAAATAGTTTTGGTACTTTTGTTCTAAGGTTTCGGCATGCCTTCCAAGCAAAAAGAAATGGAAATAAAAATTAGGGGTTGCTATTAACCCCAACCACATTGTTTTTAATCCCCTACCAACATTCTTAAATTCTAAAGATATCATTCCCCACAATACACAACAAAAATACAATTATGTTACACTAGTGAAAGTAGAAAATACAGTACAATGTAATTACGATTTGATTGTTTAATTTATAACGAAATCGTCATTTTATTATACTATTTTTTCCACTTCACTAGTTCAATGAAAATATATTTCGTTGTGTGATTAACTGTGTGAAAAAATATATAACAAAATCACAATTTTATAATACAAATGAAATCTACAATAGAAATATCATTTGATTATACATTTTTTTGTTAGGAAAAAAACACAATAAAAAATATGATTCCACTGCATGAATTATTATATAATAAAATTACGATTCTACTGTGTTACACTATACAAACACAATTAAATCACGATTATACTGATTTGTTAAAAAGGGTAGGGTAGGTCGTAGGTGCAATATGAGAGGAAAGAAGCGAAAGAACATTTTGATATTTGTCCATTCATAATTGGGGCGAGAGCAATTTCAAATATTCCCAAAAAATTTGAACCTAATATGCTGGTCCATAAACGGAAGCCATTAACCCAAAGCTCATACCCAATGTACAATGAAGAAAGGCAAAAGAACCAGCCTTATCACAAGGAGGGTTGAATTCGCGTACAAAGAGTAGTCTCCGGTTTCTTCTTTGTTCTTTCTTTCTTTTTCTTTTTTTATAAAACCAAAGCATATACACAACTATAGAATTATTTGAAGATGTCAACATGTATCAATTGCTATCGTTTTACCTTCATTTTTTACACTTGTGAATTTGGTTTACTCTTTCCAAATTAGTTCTTTTTTTACTCTGAATTATTTTCCCAGTAATTAACTAGTGATGCCAAAAACAGAGTATAGCCAGCGATTAAACATAATTAATTAAGCATTACACTTATTAAGTCTATCTCAATTTCCATTCTTAAAGATTTAATCCCTCACACGCCATGAAAAAGTAGATCTAATTCCTTGAGAACTTGCCAAGAAAACCTTCAACTTGGCCATGGTTACAACTTACTTACAAGAGATACTACAAAAACTATAAGATAATTTTCACGTAATTCTTTCTAGTAGTATTTTCCACTTCCAATGCCATACCATATTGCTTAATCCAAAAGCTTTATAAGTTATTTTATATTTAGCATTGTGTTGGGAAGTAAGGAACTTGTTGCTATATTATATGGAAGGAATAAGGTAATAAATCATAAATGATGATTTATAATTGGATGAAAATGTAAAATTAATTTAAGATTATATTTGATAAGATATTTTAATTAGTTTTTAGTTTGTTTTATTAGTTGAAAATTTTATTTAATTGTTTCGTAAACAAGTTTTTTTTTGGTAATTTTGAATGTTTTTTGAAATACTAGTTAAAGTAAAATCTTTTAAAATGTTAATTTCTAATTTTATACATTTTATTTTCTTTTATTCTTGATATGTTTATTAAATTTTTCTATTATCCTTTTTAAATAAATAATTATTTTTATGTAATTTTATACATTTTAACTATTTTAACGGTTAGTTTTATCAAACACTTATTAATTGATGTTCTTAATAAGATATTAAATTTTACCTCTAATAAATATTAGAGTATTTAAAGATTTAATAATATATAGTATAATTCAGTTGATTGAATAGGTAAGTGAGTTAAAATAGATTTCCTTCTTCAATTTTCACTAGATAAAAGAATTTAATAATATATTTATTGAAATTAAAAAAAAAAGAGGATATTTTAATAAAATTGTTCATAAGAAATGCTTTTGTATTTTCTATTGAAAACTCTCCTGAGAATGAGAAGAGAATTGAGACTGAATAGCTTTGAGAAAAAATGCAACACTTCAACTAGGATTGGTAAAATAGATCTAGCCCGTCGGACCAGCCCGCTTAGTCAGTAAAAAAATACAGACTAGGTTGATAATATCATCCCGCAAATCAAAAACAAAATTGCGGGTCAAACGCGGAGTGGGACAGACCAATCTGCTGAACCAATATTATTTAAAATATAAAATATTAAAATTAAATAGATATATTTAACATATTTTGAAATATGTATATTCTTTTAATTTATACTCTTTTACACTCTCATAATTAACTTTTCAATTTTAATATTAAAATATTTATGATAATAATAATTTTAAATAATCTTTCATTATTGACATATTACCTTTAGACTATTTATATTCATAAATTTCATTTATAAATAATATAATTTTGTGAATTATCACATATTATACCTGTCCGTCCCAAATTTTGCGGGTCAACTCTTTTGCCAGCTTCAACTCACGGGGAGTCCTCTGAACACCCTCAGCTCAAACACATAGTGGCACCCTCAGCTCAAACACATAGTGGGACTCAACTGAAAACTTCAAAATTCAAGTTAGGCCTCCTTCTCTGTGCAGCTTCCACGAAATGAATCACCTTCTTCTACTTTGTCATCCTCTACTAGCTCTATCCAAACCACCACCAGTCCACCACTATCACCCTTTTCCCAAACCTATTATTATTCATACACACCGACACGGTCATTTCCTCTATATCTCTTTCTTCGCTTTCTATCATTGTTCCCTTCGTTCACTGATTTCACTCTGTTGCATTTAGAATAAATTTTCAAATATATAAGATTAAGGACCCTCCTGGAGTCTCTTGGCTTGGCACAAGCGCTGCATTTTGCACTACCAACAAAGGTACGTCTACCTACAACATCTTTCAGTGTAGGCGTTTGATAAAACTTGTTCCTACTGTCAATTTTTTTTCTTTC
This sequence comes from Glycine tomentella, assembly GCA_007407185.1. NCBI lineage: Eukaryota > Viridiplantae > Streptophyta > Magnoliopsida > Fabales > Fabaceae > Glycine > Glycine tomentella. The sequence continues at coordinate 591,223 of PYAF01002798.1, forward strand.
TTTCTATTTTAGAGTTGTCATCTAAGAAGTGCGTACCGTGCAATACAAAGGACTTGCAGCCCATGACTGAGGATGCAGCACGAACTCTGCTTCCACAGGTTTATGTTATCTTTAAAATAATCAACTCAGATGTTTTAAATCCCGGATAGCAGCTAGTACTGACCGCCCCAAAAATACTATAGCGGGATAGCAGAATAGCAGCTATTTTTAAATCTTTTTTGTAGTTTAAATAATGTATACTATATATGTGTACACATTCTCAAAAATGATAAAAAAAATTAATCAAAATTAATGACATTTATATGTTCAGAAGGCTCTTTTTGAAGCAATGCATAGCTCTGCTCACGGCCCTTATTATTCAGCCCGCTATATGGTTTGCTATGACCGCCACAGTAAACCACTCTGCTACGGCAGCCCCTGTTGCGGATAGGGGTGGCTAGGCAGCTATAGTGCACTATTTAAAACCCTGATTCAACTTATGTCTATTTAAGAATTGGTGATTTTGCTATTAACATTAAGTGATCAGATTGCCCGGTGGAATTTGGTAAACGAGGGTGGTGTGTTGAAATTGAGGAGATCATGGAAAGTAAAGACTTTTACCAAAGGATTGGAATTTTTCAGGATAATAGCTGATCTTGCTGATGCGGAAGGTATTATTTTCTGCTTCTGTTTCTACTTCTTTCACCCCCACCTCCCTATCTATTGATGTTATGTGAAAAATATAAAGTATAACAAAGATGTTTATAATGTAGGTCATCATCCTGATCTTCACCTTGTTGGCTGGAACAATGCTACTATAGAGATTTGTACACATTCTGTAGGTATGAATATTTCATTATTCAAATTATTTAATCATATTTGGTTTTATCAGAAGATTGTGTTTTAGCCAAAATTGATCTATAATGAAATGAAAAGCTTTTTATGGGCTTAAACAAGCCCCCAGGTCTTGTTTTTCAGTAACTGCGCCATGCTCTTCATTCTTTTGACTTTATAGCAGCCAAGAGTGACCCTTCTCTCTTCATCCTATACAGCTCTACATTCGTCACATTCATTTTATGTTGACAACATTGTAACTGGAAGTTCCAGTTTAGAAATCTGTCAACTTATCCTGCAGCTTCATTCCAAATTTGCATTAAAATACCTTGGACCTCTACACTACTTGGGTATTGAGGTCATTCTACGTCTATGGATGGTCTCCTATTATTGCAGACCAAATACATTTGTGAATTGCTTCAAAGAGATAATATGGCTGATTCTAAGCCCCTGCCTACACCAAGGGTTCCTGGTCTATAGTTATTATCTTAGGGTACAAATGCAGTGCCTGATCCTTCTCTTTACTGATCTATGGTTGGTCTCTCCAAAATGGTACTATCACTTGACCTAGCTTATCCTTCTCTGTTAGTTTAATCAAGTATGCCAATTCATGCATTATCCTCAAGAGCATCATCGGAAAGATGTAAAGCACTTAAGCACATATTATGGTATCTTCAAGGAACTGCTTCATATGGTGTCCAGATTGATTCCATTTTATTTGTTATTATGCACCCATGTATCAAATTAAGTTCAATATATAGTATATTTTAGCCCATATATTTAAGGGATAGACAAAAAAATACTTAAGGGGTTCGGATGTCACTGTTTAGTTTATCTGGAAAGTCGAAGATTTTTATATTTGTACCTGTTTGGAGAAAAAAGAAAAACTGCAAGCTCCTTGGCTTTTATAGAGATTGTCTGGATTTTTAAGTTTGGCCACAAACTATTTTTTTTTTTGGGGGGTGGGGTTGAGGGGGAGTGGGGGTGAATTCAGGCTGTGTATTACATCATTTACATGGGTCCCTCCAGCAGCCTCCACCCGCCATATTCACATTACTTGGTATTCTGGTGCTGCTAGGAAAAGTAGTGCAGAAGAGGAATGATCATCTTAGGTTTCAGATTATGATTGACTGGATAAAAATTACGAAGAATAAATACTCTCTCTGGGTATGTGTGTGTTAAATCTTTTAATTAAATAGGTTGTTAGTTAATCACAGTCATTTTGTTGGTCCACTCCATAGCTATTGCATTTTCTTCTCAGTTGTTTATATGCATGCACATATTTAAGAAAAAAAAATGGGCTTAGCTACATATTCAACCTTATTTGCATCTGTCTAAAAAAAAATATTGCATCTGTAATATTAGTAGCATGTATAGTATTTTTTTAGTCGTATAAGTTAACCAACAATATTTCATGATTCACGGTTAATCACTGGCTGAGTCTAGCTTGGACAGCATCATTGCTTCTTTCCAACTGTGTTTAACTTCGTCCCAAGTTCCCCCTTCGTTGGTATTTAATGTTATTTTTGTTGATCTTTTTACATCATACTTCATTTGTTCCTATCCACATATGGGCATTAACTGAAGTAATCCATGTTTTTGTAGGTGGGCTGATGCAGAATGACTTCATTCTAGCTGCTAAGATCAATGAGCTTAATTTGCATGACTTGCTAAGACAGAAGGCTTCTGATTGAATTATCAAACAGGAAATTGAAGAAATCCAAGTGTTAGTAAGGTTTTTTGTTTTCCTTTATAACTAGGCCATGAGCTATCCTTCTAATGATTTGGAAGCTCTAGTTCGATCTATTAATTTTCTTCTACCATCATCTGAGATTTCAATAACATCCAACGTCAGCATGAAATCTACATAATGGTAATTGTCAAAGAGAACCATTAATGAGGATGGTTAAGACAAGGACCAAAGTAAAGTATTCCAAGCTTCTGTTGGGCGTGAACTCATAAACAAGTGTTTCTCTTTTTGCTGAATGCAACAGCCAAGAAGCTTTACATGATTGGTGCTGAAATTTGGCTATTAACTGAACTTCAGTTTTGAACCTCCTGTAGCCCTTGCTCAGAGTTCTTGGAAAGCCACTTAACAGTGATCTCTGTCCCATTGGCAAGTACTCTTTGTTTGGATTATAGAGAATGTGAACAATATAATACTATTGTGTAAAATAATGTCAGTAACACCGTTTCAAAGCCATCTTCTCCCAATTTGTTGTGTCTATAAGAGCCATTAGTGGCATAAAATATGGTTGATTAATCAATTACTGGAATGTCAATGTCTTCCATCTCCCTTCTGCGAATGTATTCCTTCTCACAGATTATTTTCAATATCCCTGGAAATTTCTTTACTGGGAATGATTAAAAATATATCAGAATTCCAAGCATTAGGGAAGTCTCTCAATGAGGCACATTTGAAGCTTATTGTGAGGTTCGTCTTGGAATCTAAGAAACTGGTTTTATATGTGGTTGGTGACTGTTTGAACTCCATTAAGGAATTCAAGTGTTTTTTTTTTTTTTTTTTTTATCGGCAAACATCAGTTTGTTAGTTTTGTTAAAAATATCAGTTGAGAGAATTTGAACCCGCAACCTCCCCCCACCTTCTCCCTTCACCCTTCTCTAATCACTGGACTAACCTTATATCTCCTCGAGGTGTTTTGTTGACCTCAGTGGGGTTCCAATTGCTAGTACTTTTATGGGTCTAGGTGTTTTCCCACTCCACTGCTGATGAGAATTACCTCCAAATGCTTTGGATGCACGGAACTGTTTATGCTAATTATGATGTGCGTAGGTGTGTTCTTTTGCTTGTATTTGAGCTAAGGTTTGATGATTGTGTCACTAAGAAGGTTGAGGCTTTTGCTAGTATGCCTATTTTGTTCACACTGATATTGATTCGGCTGAGATTTGTACGATCAAGCAGCCACATGTGTCGGTTTGTGCAGATTTGAAGTTGGCCTTGAAAGGGAGTAATCATATAATTGAGAGCGGAGCGGTGTGCATGAATCATTTAATTGTGAATATGTTGATAAGTGAAGTAACTAAAATGGGAAACATGTTTTCAAGATATAGGGTGGATCATGCCATCCCTTCCTCCAATGCCTTAGACAGAAAGGGGATAATGAATAAGTTGTAGACGGTTTGATTGAAGACGGTGAGCCTCTAATTCTTAAGCCCTAATACATTAGTTTTGAGAGGGTATAATCATTGAATAGGCGTGGTAAGTCTTTTAACATGTCATAGAAGTTCATCAGAGTTTCTTAAGTTCGTATCAAACTTTTGGACTCTCCGTTCTCTAATGTGAACAAGCTGACATGTTATTAATCATGAGTAAAGAATCACTTCATTATACGGAGAAATCCTCCCAGTGGTTACGAGAATGGAGAGACCCCTTCCTCTCAAATAGTTTTCACTACGGGTTTGTTCTATTTTCAGTACCAAAACTGTCAACTTTATTACTATTTAGTATGGTAGCATTTGTTTTAATTTGTTTTTGTAGGTTTTATCTCCGTGCTCCATCATATACTTCCTTATTTTTAACACTCCTACAACCTGGGATTGGGGCAAAGAGGTGTGGCCGTGGGGGCTGAGGAACAGGACACAACTTGTGTTAATATTAATCATGGAATTTTTCGTGATATCTTGATCAAATAATTTGTTATACTGTTGTATTCGAATAAAATTTTATAAATAATTAGCAATTCAACCCATCTTAAACCAATCTGGCTTCAGGGGCAAAAGGTGATCAATTGTATACCTTATTATTCATATTGGATCAAGTGTTATTCAATTGAGTTTATGTAGTATTTTTTTAAATCACGTCATTCAATTTTTAATTTTTAATTTTTAATTTAAGTAGAAAAAACTTTTTTATGCCGGTAGTTAAAAAAATTTACCGCCTAGTTATAAGAATTAATGAAGTTCATATTAAAATAATAATGATAATAATAATATACTTGTAATAGTATATTTAATTTAATTATATATTACATGTTGCCTCCGCTATTTAGGCAGCCCATGTGCAGATCAATGGTGTATCCTTTTCAGATTCGAACATTTTGGAATAAAAAACTTGTTTCTTCTTGGCAACGCCTTTTGTTCCCCTTAAGCCATTTTCTTTCTTCCTTTCATGAGTGTTCGAGCTGTACTAATCAATAACTCCAAGGATTTCTAATAAAATAGGGTGGGAAAATTTAGCAAGTTGCTATTGATTGTCAAATCACTGAAGGTCAATGATCCTTGAAGCAAATTAAATGCTAATTGGAAAGATGGCCAATGAATTCCACCTAGTTTAGTTGTTTATAACTGAAGGCTTTGATAATAAAAACCTAATCCTCCACAACTTAATTAGGATTCCTAGAAAGGAACCACGTAAATATGAAGTTCCATAAGGAGTACCTGGACTTGATATTGGTCCCTTCCGGGTTGCTGATCATGTTTGCTTATCACCTCTTCCTGCTTTACAAATATGTCAGTCAGCCTCACACTACAGTCATGGGATTTGAGAACAATGACAAAAGAATTTGGGTTGAAAGAATTATGCAGGCAAGTATAATATCCTTATGATCCTTTTATTTGATTGAAAACCCCTTTTAATTATTTTCCTTGTTTTTAATATTGGTAATGACCAGGCAGACAAAAGGGATGTTAGCACAGCTCTGTCTGTTATTCAATCCAACACTACAACTGCTACATTCTTGGCCTCAGTCTCTTTAACTCTTTGCTCCCTTATTGGAGCTTGGATTGCCAACAGATCCAACAATTTCTTCCAGGGTCAATTAATCTATGGTGACACTAGTCCAAGCACTATTTCCATGAAGTACATTTGTCTTCTAACCAGCTTCCTCGTTGCTTTCTCATGCTTTGTTCAATCAGCAAGGCACTTTGTTCATGCAAACTATTTGATAAGCACCCCAGATAGTTTTATCCCAGTGAGTAGTGTGGAAATAGCAGTCATAAGGGGAGGTGATTTTTGGTCACTTGGTCTTCGTGCCCTCTATTTTGCTCTTGATTTGCTGCTTTGGTTCTTTGGGCCAATACCCATGTTTATTTGTTCAGTGGTTATGGTGCTGGTCCTCTATTATCTTGATTCCAATTCAAGGCCTTTGCATTCTAATCAGTATCGGGGAAACCAGTTTCAGATGGCAAAGAGAGGAGGCTTTAATTTGTGAAGAAATACTTGAGCTGGCAAGGAACAAAGAATGGTTAATAATGAAGCAAAAATTCAATTTGATGTATGAATGCAATTTAGCTTCAGAGTAATGATAAATATACACCCTTTTTCTTGGTATTATGTGGGTGGAAAGAAAAAATAAATAAATAGAAAATAATAAATGTGACATGATAATGATTAAAAATAGAGTGAAAGTAACATGAAAAAAAGAGAGAATGTATGTCAAATATTTTGTTTATCTTCATGATGAAGTAATATATAATACTAGATTAGCAAAAAAAAACAGGAAAAGAGACTGGATTTATGTTATAGATTTTATAACTATAATCCTACAATACCAAATACTAAATAGTTCTAAATCACATTTTAAAAACCAATGGAGAATATATAAGATGAGTGCAATTTATATGTACACAAATTTACACCGACTATCAATGGAAAATATAATATGATCTTTAAGATAATTAGACTAAAAACTAACCAACTCATCATGTATACCAATTAACAATATAAAGCTCTTTTGTACTATTTGTATATGTACAATTTATTCTGTACACAATTCAAATTCAAAAGATATATGTTAACCTGAAGTACAAGAAGGAATCTCCAACACATGCTAGGTTGTAACAAAATTGGTTGGTTTACCTAATCAGATGGTTATCCAACATTAATTGGTGAAGATAGAAATAACTTGCTACTCAAGCAAACTTTACACAAAACCTTAAAAATTTAACAATAATTTCACATCCTTTTAAGGGCTTTATCTAATTATTATCTTCAATTTTAACTTATATGAGCAATTACGATTTTTTTTTCCAAAAAAAAATGTCAATCAGACAGTTGAATAACAAGGAATAGTTTTCTTACAAGCAAAGCTTTGTTTTTGACTTATAATTAAAATGACAATAGCGTGGCAGCTGCATCTAAAGTCCTGAATGCCACATTTATGTCTAATTGCCTAATTGCTTTTGGCATAAGTGAGTGACTTGCTTGCAAGGAATTGGATAAGAAGGCTATAATCATAAATAAATATGCAAATAGTGTAACTTTTCTCCATATTCCATAGTTGAGATTAGCGACCAATCTAAAGGTGTGGCTTAGAGTGTATGGCAAAAGGGAATAGAAATATATTAGCGTGTCTGTTGTTGCGTCTTAGGGTATGTTTGGGAGAGGGAGTTAGGAGGGGAAGGGAGGGAAAGGAAAGGTTTAGGGAGAGTCATTCCCTTGTTTGCGAGTTTTAATTTTTGAGGGAAAGGATTTGAGGATTTTTAAAACTCCTCTAAAACCCTTCAAATCCTATAAATTGTTGTTCCCCCTATTTGGGGGGTTTTTAGAAGGAAAAGTAACTAAAATTATTATCTTATATCAGCAGTATTAATAAAATTACTATCCTACCATAGTCAGTGTAAAATATAAAATGTATTAATTTTTTAAATAAGGAAAAAATTGTAAAAATTTCTTATTAACTCTCTTTTTCTCTCTCTTAATATATTTTTAACTCCCAAACAAGGAGAAGGGAACTTCTCTCATTTTCCTCCCTTTCCTTCCCCTCCCTTTCCCTTAAATCTCTTTCCTTCCCTTTCCCTCCTAACTCTCAAACAAAGCATTACTGTCTAACTCAATGACGGTGTAATCAATTAATTATAATAAGCTTAAGTTAGTTATATTTATTAAGTCTAAACTATTATTTATTTGAGTTTACTGAATTAGAAAGATGAGGCTTTAAGCTGTTAAAAATCTTTTAACTTTATTAAGTTGACTTATTTAAGTAAATAATAATAACTAATAATAATGGTGATAAATTGATAAATGATGAATATATCTATAATAATATAATTATTATTGTATTAAATTTATATTATAATGTATTGAAATTAATTATATATTTGGTACTCTATTTAAATACTTAAGTTTGTTAACCTACACATAATTTTAGGTCATTAGTTTATTTGTAACTTTTTTTTTACCTATTTAAGAGATTTCACTATTAAATAGATTTTTAGGCTATGTTGAACTTTTAAAGATCTGATAAAAAAAAGCATGAGATTTAGATTAGAAAAGTAGATCAGGCCCAAACTTTATAAAGTCTAACCAAATTTTATGCTTTAAAAAAACATGTATGGTTATCATTGTGTCACAAATATTAGAGTTTAAATAGTCACATATAAAAATGTTGGCACAAGTGATTTGGTATTTAGATTTTTTAATTTAAGTTTAGAGTTTAATTTTTTACGTAGCATAGAATTTTAACTAAAAGTGCATTTTATTCTAAAAATGGATCAACCTAATAGAAGTAAGGCTTGTCGAATGCCAAATAACAAGCCTCCTGGTTACACACACACACACAATACATTAAACTTACATGCATTATTGTATTAGTTTTTCTTCTTCTTTTTTTCAATTTTGACACCAAATTAATTTCTTAAACACCTACATGGTCATTACATCAACTTTTAAATAATTTAAGTGGAAAATTAGTTTTTCAAAAGTTTAAAAAATGATCATATTCATTAATGTAACAGAAGAAAAGTATAGTCACACAACAATGACAAATTTGACAACATAATATATTGAATTTAGTGATGAAATGAATTTTTCACAACCAAATTTTGTAGTCACAATTTTTCAAAATAATTTGAGAGAAAATATAATATATAATAAGTTTGTTTAGTTTTATGATAATTATTTTAAAAATCATATCAACAAAAATTTGTAATTAAACAACAATATAAAATTGTTTTACGCTAATAATATAGGATCATCAAAATCATAATTAAAAGTACTTGTTTGTGTCATTATAAATATAGATAAATTCTATCCTAGTTGGACTATATAACCCATACCAAAATAAATTAGACCTATATATTATCAGGTTTCTTTGGGGGTTTAAGAATGGGTTTAATCCAAAAATTATCCTTATCAAAATTTAAAAGTCAAGTAAGAGACAAGTATAATTCATCTTACAAACGTCCACACCCATTAAAAGTCAAGGTAGAGACAACAAGTTAAGACAGGTCACAGGTTTTGAAAAGATAAAAGTCTCTCACAACCTATTTTTTATTCTCAAGACTCAAATTAAAGAAAATTTAAGTTATTTATCATTTGGACAACCCGACATTAATGACATTAATTTATGTTAAACAAACATGGCACCACATTTAATCAGAAATGTAGAATTAGACCTGCGAATTATAACAAAACTGTCGGTTTTCCACCCATAATTGTGCTATGGAACTCCTTCTAAAGTCTAAACCAAATACCCAATTGAGTCCTTGCCTGCCTAGCTAGTGCCTAGTCATTATGGGCCTTGTCCCTATTCTGCAGTTCAAATGTCAGCTCACTGGGTTTGACAGTTTAGGCTAAATAAATGGACCATGGAAATGAGTAATGTAATATTGACCTGCTTTCCCAAGTAACCGGATTAATACTATATTTGATTCAGCTTAAACTTAACCAAAAAAATAACCATGTATGCTCTTTTAAAAATTACTATCCCATAAAATTAACAACAATAAGTGATAATTTTCTAAAATAAATCCAGCCAAACACAAGTTATCTGAAGGATTGGAGTTCTGTTGAATTCCATTATATTCATTTTTGTTGGTCAGAGTATTCTCAACAAACCTATTTTATCATCTTCATGAAAGAACTCGTTATCACTCTAAAATAATTTTGGCAAAAAGGAGTTGATGGATAAGAACAAGCATGCATTTGGTATAGTGACTCCAGCCATTTTTTTTCATGTTTAAACATTGAGATGTTTTGGTGTCTAAAATTTTTCTTGTTTAACACGATGTTCAGATACCGAGTCATGTATAACAATTTTCCTTTCGTACCTAAATGTCTTCTTAAAAATGAATGATAACATGAACGAGTAGAAGATAACTTATTCATTAATTAAAGGATATAATTATTTTCGAATATTCGTTTTGTCTTAAGATTAACAATTCTTTACTAGCTAGAGACATAACTAATATAAGATTTTTTTACATATTTAATGTACATTATCTAGGAGGAAGAGAATGTGTAAGATATGGTGATGATACTCTTTATATTTAGCAAAAAATATCACGTACTTCATTTATAAGCTAGTGACCCAGCCTAGGAACATATATAGCCCCTATTCAGACATGCGTGGGACGTAGACTACTCAAGTTCCACAAACACAAATTAATAATTATAATTCTGGTGACTGCAAAAGCTCAACGAGTCCATTGAAAACGACATAATCTGTTCCTCAGAAAAATTTAACAACATAACAATACAAGTGCCACTGCGAGGGGGACCAGCACCACAAACCAATCGGGAAAAAAACTGAGATTCGAGGGTGGGGCAAAAGTAAGAAAAGAAATGCAACAACGTCGTATGATAAATTTTTTATATTCAAGGAGCTTGACAATTTTTTTTATACGGTTAAGCTATGAATCAATCCATGAGATCACAGAATTCAAGCAGCAAAATGGGCTTAACAACATAATTAAAATTCCCCATAAGACATATATCTGTTTGTAACTTCACAAAAACTTCTTCAGCAATTTTTTTTCTCAATTTTATTGGCCAAAATCAATTGTACATCGCAGACCACCTCGTGTAAAGTTTGTGCAGAAAAAATAATGCACGTTTATACAAAAAAATAATAATTCATTCTCTGATTTGACGTAGTACTTTACAAAACGGAAACTGGATTATTTTTTCAATCTCGATCAATTTTATCTCCATTAGTTTCATCGGCACGGCACCCCACATCACTATTAATTTACGAGTGTGTTTAATTTAAAGAAAAGAAATAGAGTAAATAAAAGTAAAAGAGAGATAATTTAAAAAGAGATAAATATAATATAAATGAAGTGATATGTTTTATTCTTTGGTTTAAGAGAAATAGAATAGAAATATTTTTTTTGTAAAAAAAAACAATTTTTACAGTTTAAGATAATTTTTGTGAAGACAGAATTTGCAAAGTTAACTCTCTTTTAAATCTTTTGACCCTCAATTTCGTCCGTGGAAACAAACACAACCTATATTCTTATCTACCCCCAAAATTGAAAGTGAGTGAAATGTATCATAAAATGAAATGAAATTTATATTTTTATACTTTAATTTAATTTAAAATTTTCATCTTAATTAGCAGTCATTTGATTCTATTCTATCAAACACATTCTAACAAAAGGATATAGATGCACTCATTCTGTTCATCATCATTAATTTGAATGGAACTCAACTATCTTTAACAAGTCTAAAGTTCAAGTCTTATAAATAAAAAATAAAAGTAATTAAGAAAAAAATTCTATTAAATATGTTCAATTTGTTTCTTATAATGAAAATTAATCACCAACAAAATTTATTATTATATTTACATCATTAACATAATGATGCAAATTAAAGAAGATACACTCGCTTGTTTAGTTGAAAAATCTATTTAACTATCATGTTATTTCATAAAATTAAGGCAGGTAATATGTTTTGTTAAAGAAGGCAAGTTATATGTTGAGTGATATTTTTGTTTACCTTATTGATTTATTAAAGTAACTCCTAAAATTGCTTATTAATCACTAAGGTTGATCGGCTTCGTGGTAGGATTGAGATTGATGTATATGGAGATTTAGATTTGATTCTTAGTGCTATCATTGAAAAAAAAAAAATACTTACGTATCATCGCGATCCCATGAATAAAATTAAAGAAGTGTAATTTGGAAGAGAGATGTGCATGGTTAATAAATAAATAAGTAAAAAATTAATAATATGGATTTAAGAATAAAAATAGGTTTTAATAAGTTAATTTTTTTAAAATATAAGATATTGATATTTTAGATGAAAAATAGTATATAAAAAACTAGAAGTACTTAATTTAATTTGATAAAAATAAGATATTAAAATAATAATATAAAAATCAAATGGATTAATGATTTATTTTTTGAGATAAGTATTAAATAATAAAAAATTATGTGTCTTAAGAAAAAAATAAAGTAAAATAAAAATTATCTTTAAGGTTAAGATGGAAAGTTAAATTTATAATATAAATAAATACATAAATTTATTAATTAATGGATAGTATGCACTACATATTCTCCATAAAATTCTCAGTAAAAAGAAGAAAAAAAAGGTAGATTTTTGTTTACTCTATAAGGACACTGACACACACTGTACATTAGTCAGAGATTCCAAAACTTGTTAAGAAATAGTATTTGCCCTTTGTAAATCATGTTTTTCCAATTGAAGAGAAGAGATAAAGCATTTCCAAGTGCTGTCTCCACTTAACACAGGAACAAAACTGGGATTTTTTTTTTTTCACAAAAAAGAATGCTGATTTTTCTTAAAATTTAACTGAATTATGTGAAGGAACTTTCTTATTTAAAAAGTTAATTCACTCTCTTTAAAGAAGTTTGTTTTAATTTTAATCACTTCTTCTAAAAAGAGAGATAAATGTATAATTTATTATAATTATTTGACAACTACTATTCTTTAAGACAAAATAGCTACAAACATAATTATTTATTAAAAATGCGTAAAATACAAAATCATGATACTAGTTTAGTACCATGATCTAATTACTTTTATTTTTTCTTACAACATCAAATTATCGTGGTAATAAATACCATACAGAAAATTTCAAATCTTAATTACTTCTGATTCCCCTGACAACAGGAGTCCCACCTATGCCGCTAGACCCCTAGCTGAGCCTTTGCATTGCACGGTACTTCACTCTATTTTCCCTATTTGAACCAGCATTCAATCTTCTAAGACCAAAAGAAAAATATAACAGTCAATGAAATAAAAAAAAAGTTCGTATATAATGAACCTCCTACTATTAGAATACTAGTAATAAATTTTAAACACTGAATCTAGCGCTAATACCAAATATTTTAAATTTCTCTTACTAAATTAATGAAATCAAATAGTTATTTTAAAAAATAAAATAAATCAAATTCACACTAACAACAACTTTATACACCCTATGTTTTGCATGAAATAAAATAGAGGGAAAAATATGAATAAATAAAAAAAGAAGAAAAATATATATTATTTAGAGGGATAGAAATAAAAAAAATGAATTCAAAAAATTCTCTCTACTTGTATAGATTAATAAAAAAAGAAAGTTAAAAGAAATAAACAAATTATACAAAAATATTTTTGTATTGAACACAAATATTTTTTTATCTTTTTTATTTTTACTTAATATAAAATTATTTTTATTGTATTATAGATTTTAAAAAGTTAGTAAAAAATTAAAAAGATAAATGTCATTTTTCTTCCCTTTAATTTTAATTTGGAGAAAAATAAGTCTCCCTTTTCCCATTTTTCTCTCAACCAAACGGTCAAAATTAACTATTTTTAATTTATCTCTTTTCTCTTATCAAACAGATAAGCAGTAGCCCTTTATTTGTTACAACTGAAAAATAGAAGAAATTTTGAGTGGAATAAAAACTTTGGAATATACATCCCTTTTGTCATTTGGTTTATTTGATAACATGTGATGAAAGAAAGTTTTAGTTGGATGTCAGTAATTTTGGTTTCGCCAAATTAGAAGGAAAAAAAAAAAAGAATTTTTCTTATCTAATGACTAAGTTAATATTTCATTTTATCTTATTTCTCTCTTTTTAGAATATTTAAATCAATATAGGTAAATTTTTAGTTTCATTTTTTATGCATCCAAAAAATTTTATTTTAATTTTTCTTATTAAATAACTTAAAAGTTGTTCCATTTCTATTTTTTTTCTTCTACTTTCTCTTCTCACTTTCTTTTTTAACGCAAACATATAATTAAATACATGTTTGTTTGACAGTTTACATACACATCCAGTTACACATTGAAAGCCTAGGTGTTGGTTGTATTAAAAATTGATAAAACTGATGCCTTATATATTTTAATTAAATAATATAAGATTTGAATTTTAATTAGTCTTTTAAATATAGGATAAATTATGTTTTAAAAAATATTTATCTTATATAATCTCTAACAAAAATTAATCATAAATGTTGACAAAAATTATTGCATATCAATATCATTTTGAAAAGAAAAAAAATCAACACAGAAAAGGATAAAGGAGCACCAATGTGAAGTTGTATGAAGTAGAGGATACAGTGTCACGTAGCACAAAAAAAATCCATCCTTATGGGGGGTCTCTAGATTCCAGGTATCACGTTCCAAAACAGAGAGAGAAAGAGTGGGTGGGTCTCTTGGGTGAATCGTGACCGTCCAATCCAAACCCACTTGACGGTAGCCGACAAAGACCGGTCTAGTTCATTTTGGTAACCCTCCAGCGGGGCCATCCCCATTCAAACTTCCAAAATGACGAAAATAGCCTCTCTCTCACCGTTGGGGCGCGTGCAGAAGAGACAGATGACATGACTAAAGTACGATGAAAGGGTGAGAGAGAGAAAAGATAAACCGCACCCGCGTAAATGTCGAGGGTTTCTGTACCCCGCACCCCTGCAACTCTTTCTAAACTCTCTGCCCCTTTCCATCCTTCTTTTCTCTTCACACCGCAGCATGTAGCACGTGATGTTAACGCGCCTCTCAAATTGCTTGGTGGGGCCCTGCCAGGTGGTGGGCTAAGGCCCTGTTTGGGTTGGATAAGAAAATGAAGTAGATTTTGAATGCTATACTATGGTTTAGGAGTGGTTGGGAACCATATATATATATATATATATATATATATAAGGAGAATGACAGTATATATAGAGTGTGGGGTTTGGTTGGGTAATGTGTTGTAATATCATGCAGCTTGCAGCTTGCAGCTTGCAGCCTTGCATTGATGGAGGACCAAGTGGGTGTGGGGGTGTTTGCATTTGGATCATGTATGTAAGGTAGGTGACTTTGGTTATCATGATGAGGGGGGCAATATATATGGCATGCACATATGCATGCCCTCCCACATGCTCGGATAAAGCAAGATTTATACTGACACATATATGAAATATCTATTCCTGGATATAAAAGGATAGTTTTTAACATAGTGTTGAAATATCTATTCCAGAAAATTCTGATCCCTAAATTTGAAAAACTCCCAAGCTTTGCTCAATATTCTTTTTAGTATGGGTGTGAAATTTTTTGTATATGATGGTGAGCTTAATGTTTTCGAGTATGTGTGTGAACTTTTTGGTGAACTTACCATTTGAAATGATTTTTATTTTTTAAAAGTTATGTACGAGTTCTTCTAGTACTGATAAAGTTATATTTTAATGACTTATTAATTATGAATTTTAATTTAAAAATATTCTATTTGTATACATAAATGTAAGATTTTATGTATAATATATCTTTTTTTATCTTCATATATATAGCGAGGAATCTTTAGTTAATAGGGTATATATTTTTTTAAAAAAGTTATAAGTGTCCTCCTTACATGCAGTTTAGGCCATATATTAATTTATCAAAAGCCAATTGTAACGAAGTACTTAGGTCTTAAAACTCCAGACTTTTTATATGACTTCAAACTTTATAAAGTTTTTTTTTTTCCATGAAGGGTTTGTTAACAATAACTTATAACTTGTAAGTCTTAAGTCTTTATTTTTCTATAATAAGATAAACTTTGGTTGTTTTTTTTTATGCAAGACACATTTCCTCATTTGGTGATAATTTCAAATTTTTCATATTGAATCAAATTAATGTGATGAAAAACAGTATTGAAAAATTATAAATATTTACTACTTTCCCCCTTCATAATTAGAAAAATAATAATATTGGTTATGAAAATCGTATACTGATGAACAAATTCAAATTCAATCCTTATGAAAAATAAACATATAACGCAACTAATTTATGGTTGGTAGGGAACTGTTTTCTTGAATAATTTGATCAATAATGGAATAGATGGGCTAATGTTGATGTTTCAAATCTTTTTTTTATACCCAAAATCAATTCTCATGCTCCTTTCTTTTATACATTAGTAAAGTCAAACAAAAAGTAAAATTAAATAAATGTCAATTTATTGGAGTTCATACAATTTAGAGTGTGACATAATCAACATAGAGAAAAGTACCCTGTCCTAAGGAATAATCATGCGTACTTTTTCTAAAAAAATTGTCATTCATACTTTCTTAGACATGTATAATTGATAGGATGCTAATGATTCATTTTCATCTTTATAACTGGAATTGGTCCAAAAATTTTAATTGATTTATATTGTAAAATTAAATTAATATGTTGATAATTGAGTCAGATCACATAATTCCGGTCTAATTTAATATCCTATATTTTTAAAGAAGTATATATTTTAAAATTATATATTAATATTAAGAAATTTTAACTTAATAAATACTTACATAATATTATATTATATTATCTTACTTGAATATAAATTTATATATATATATGAAGCATTTTCTGACTTACAGATATTAAGTAATAAAATTTAAAAAAATTGCTCTCACAAAAGAAAATACCCAATCATACTACAGACTAAACATCTGCTAATCTTACAATTATTTATACTACACTCACTCGTATTATTGTTTGTTAAACTATTCTAGGTTTTTAACAAGTCGTTTATCATACATAGTGGAAATGTCACTAAAGCACGGCCTAGTAGCTACTAAGAAACAAACCAAAAAAATGCAGCCCACTAGAGCAATCCAACTTACTAAATTAATTGGCTGCGTGGATCTAAGTTGTAGATATAGAACTATTTTCACAAGTTTCACTATAAAATGGAGAACGAATTTGAAAATAAAATAACAAACTAAAATTAATTACTTATTTTAATTTAAATTTAATTCTGTTTGAACTAAACAAAATGAATATTTAAGAATTAAATGCAGAATCATTGCAAAAATTACTTGGTTTGATTCCAAACTAATATTAACGGACACTGGTTAGGTGTGAAAAGGGTTATTATCTCTTACATAATTGAGTCTAATAGTTGAGGATAGGGAAATCTAGAAACGATAGAGCACATAATTAAGTTATTAACCTGAGGAGGAAGCAACACGTATGGAACATGGCTCTCTCTACTTTTGTCACCTTCCCAGTGCATTATTTTGCACCACCTATAGAGGAGCGTGGATTAGAAGGGGTTTGCAGTTTCCAGATTGGAAAAGAATTAATGAGAGAGAAAAAGTATTGACTAAAGTGAGAGGCAAACCATACTATATGTGTTGTTTGGGTTAATTGGATAAAGTGAGAGGCAATGGATTAACCGGATAGGCAGTGAGTGAGAGTGTATGAGTATTATTACTCTTTCATATTTGGATAAAGTGAGAGGCAATGGATTAACCGGATAGGCAGTCAGTGGTAACCCGTTCTGTCCGGGTTATCCAAGTGCTGCCTCTATTCTGCGGTGCTTGTGTTGTGCCTGTGGGGTTGGCTTGGTTTTGTTTTGGGTTCTTCGCAATTGATTGTCACCTTCTGATAAAGATTACACCCTTTTCAGTACTGCCACTTCTAGGGTAGGGTATATGTGAGTTGGTTTGAGTTAAATTTGATGAAATTTGTGATTTAATTTAATTAAAATTGAAAGAGTTGATTTGAGTTAGTTTTTAAAGAAAAATATTTAAAGTTTAAATTCAAATCAATATGTTTGTAAATGAATTTTAATTTTTGTTATTTTTTAAAATCTAAAATTTTTATAAGCAAAGATTTTTATTAAATAAAATATTAAATATTATTATAATTATTACACGTAAACAAATAGTGAAATAAACTATTGGAAAAAAATTTGATTATTGTTATCATCATCATATAAGCTAAAATATTATGTTAAATATAGTTTAAAAATTGAAATATAATAAATAAGTTCAATAGTCACACCTATCAAGTCTAAAAACATAAAAACTAAAACTATTACAACATTTAAAAATTTCAATGCTCTCAAATAATTAAATAAGTAATATAATTAAAATTCAATTAAATATAAAATAGTTTGAAATAAATTAAAAAACAATATAGATGTTTTATAACTAGATGAGATTTCAAACTCTACTTTCGTGAGTGATTGAGTGAGAAATTGTGAGAAATGAGAACAAAAGAAATGATTTCACTCTTAAGTCTGATAATAATAATTGAGTTTTTAAATTTAAATAAATAATAATAATTTAATAAAAATTAACAAATCAACAAGTTTATATATTAAAATTTATGACCTTAATATAGAATTCAACAAGTTTGAATAAGTTACAAACCATATAAACCATATAATATGATATGTGTCGTTTGGATTAATTTGAAGTTTAACACTCCTACCCACAGGAATTACCCTCACTAACCAATTTATGGATCTCTCCTCTCATTTCTATTCCTTTGGGCTCTGTTTGGGAGTTAGGAGGAGAAAGAAAAGAAAGAGATTCAAGAGAAAGAGAGGGGAAGGAAATGGAGGAAAATGAGAGAATTTCCTTACTCTTTATTTGAGAATTAAAAATATATTAAGAGAGGGAAATAGAGAGTTAATAAGATATTTTTACAATTTTGTCTTTATTTCAAAAATTAATATACTCTATATCTTACATTGACTAGGGTAGGATAATAATTTTATTAATATTGATTAGAGTAAAATAGTAATTTTAGTTACTTTTCCTTCTAAAAACCCCCAAACAGGATGAGCAACAATTTTTAAGTTTTGGAAAATTTTAGAAAAGTTTTAAAAATTCTCAAATCCTTTCCTTCAAAAATTAAAACTCCAAAATAAAGAGATATGTTTACCTAAACCTTTCTCTTCCCTATCTTTTCCTCCAAAATCTCTCTCCGAAACAAAACATTAACCCAAACACTCAAGGACATTATAATAAATTTGCCAAATACCGTCCAGTGAAACCAACCATGCAACTCAATTTCTCTCCTCAGTTCGCTTTGGTTCTCTAGTGTTTGGTTGAATTTATACAAAAGAAACTATACAATTATTTATTCGAAAAAAATACATCAATGAAATTTGCTCTTTCACATTAACTGTGACGTCTCGAAATTCTACCAAGAATAAATATACACACATTAGATACTCATGTCCTATATGACACTAGAGAGAGAGGGAGAGATGACAGAGAGAGAATTTACTTAGATATGATAATTGATATTTCCTTTTTATATTTATTATAAGTAAAAAAATACATATTTCATATTTATTAAAAAATTAATTATTTTATTAAATTGTATTATTTTAATTAAAATTATTTTTTGTTGAAATTTGATATCAAACATAAAAAAGTCTTGGATCTTATTAAATGAAAAATATTCTAAAGATAGTCTCATTAAAGAGATTCTTAATTGAGATTTGATTATATTAGACAAAAAATTAAAAGACTTTTGTTGCTTATAATTCATGATGCTAAATTTCTTTATGACATTTTTAGGTTTTAATAATGACATGAATTATGTACAACATTCAGTAAAATATCATACAAATATATTAATAATATTTATTTTTTCTAAAAATATTTATTCATAATTTGGTTACATTTTTTGAATAATGTAGAAGATTTTTAACAATATTTTTTATTAAGTATTAAAAAAATATTATTAAATGTATATTACATGTGTAGGAGTGACCATTACTTATTGCGATGATCATCGGTTGAAAATCCAAGAGTGATAAATTGTGTCTCACCCAAAAAAAAAGTATATATTTTTTTAAATTAGTGTTTGCTATCTGTGTATTCCAACAACCACTTGATTGTGTGATGTAGATATTAGATATGTGTAATTATCTCTCTCCATAGATCATTTTCTTCTGTCTCTCCCTTTTATTCCTTTTTCACCACATAACGGAAACATTCCTTGCTAACTTATACAATGTTGACAAAAATGTAACGCGTGTAATTGAAGAAATCTTAATAACACAACACTTGGATACGATTTTCAAATTCTTTCTTGATCAATAATTTCATCCAACAGTCATCCGAAGTGACTCCTTTGAATCTAAAGGGCTATTATCCTATTAGTGAGTAATATTATGTGTAACAAATTATTTGATCAAATATCATGTAGGAAATTCTTTAACTAAATGTCCCGCAGACAATTCTTTAATATGCTGATATGCATGATCGACCTTTGAAGTTTCAGGCATATCACGAAGGGCTTGATTAATAATATTTAAGTGATACTGTCCTATTATAATTATTTTAGAAATAAACACCATGTTGATAAATATAAGTCAAGAAGACCATGTTGGTATTAGCCGTCTCCTTTAAGTCTAAATGGCAATTATCCCATTAGTAACTTATGTGTAACAAATTCTTTTAACGAATGTCATGTAGGCAATTCTTTAATTAAGGTGAATTTGTTTAAATTTTAAAAAATAATTTTAAAATAAGTGTTTTTTATATAAATATTTTTTAAGAAGTAGATGAGATTTGTTTTTTAAAATAAGTAAAAAATTATTTTTTAAGTAGAAATAGTTTAGATAAACATATTAAAAAACAAAAATTAGACTAATACAGTATTAGAAAAGAAATTCTGTCACGATTTATTTATTACTGAGGTAGTAGCTTAGTAAAGAGAAAATAAAGAATTTTTCTTCGCAGGCAGACATCAACGAAGGTGAAAGTATGGAGACTAATGATTAAACTAATACAGTATATATAATATTAAAAGCAACAAATAACTCCAAACTCGCAAAGAGTGGCCTCAAAAGACTTTATGATCTAGGCTACAAAGCATAAAGCTGTTCATTAATTTACTGGTTGCATAATTGGTTAGCCAAAGTGATCTGGATTTGTCATTACTTTTTGTCCAAGAAAACTGCTAATAATGATGATAGGACCCTAATGGCAAAGTCAAAACTTGGGTAGGCAAAGTAATTGGCCGTTTCTAAAGCGAAAAGATGAATGCTTAAAACCATTATGCAACTTTCTATATAAAACCCCCTTTGTCTCTTACTTGTCTTTGTTTTTTGGTTAATTGTCAACATTAACCACCAAAGCCTGCCAAATAGGAGTAATAATAAGGTGCACCTATAATGATTCAGGCTCAACAGGAAACAAGAAAAATACTTATTCAGTTATTCTACACCAATGGGATCTGAATGTTATTTACCAAATGAGTTTCACTGACATTATATTCGTAGGTGATATTTTATCAAATATTTTTTATTTGTAAATCTTTTTTTATATACCTATTTTTAAATGCATTTTAAAATTCGTTTTGCCTTTATAAAATGCATTTTGAAATAATCTTTTTCCATCTTTATCACTCATACATATTTTATTTAATTTAATTTATATACATTGATAATATTATTTTAACGTTATTACTTAAATATAAATTTTCATATGATAAAGATGATTGATTTTTGTAATATTTAGTTTAAAAACACATTTAAAATAATTTTTAATAGATTGATAATATATTTTTTATTGAGTAATATTTTAAAATTAAATTAAAAACATTTTCTAATTATTTATAGATTGTCATTGAAATATAAATTTGGTCTAAATAAAACTAGACTGCATATTTTAAGTAATATCTCTTTAACTAATGTCTCGTATTTCATAAATATATAAAAAAAAGTGATTAAGAGACAATTAAAAATGATCCATCAGGTTTATCTGGATCAACAAAACCACTAGGTCGAAATAAATGTCCCATATCATAGCATAAACTGGGGTAAACACTTCCTATTCCTATCAAATATATTAGATATGATAATAGAAACCCACTTAAAGAATCATCAGATATGTTTGAACCGTAAATATATTCACCTAAATTACAACTGTTCAAAAGTTTTTACGAAAGATTTCTTAAGAGACTTATCTACCAAACAAGATAAATGAGGTCACCAAACCCATAGTTTTAGAGAAGAGGAGGTGGAAGTTCGTTTATTATCCTTTCTTGTTCTTAACCAGTCGTGCTAACACGTGTCTGTTATCATTTTTGCATATGGCATAATGGGGAAAAAAATTGGTGCAATACTGGTATTTTGGCTTTTGAAATCCGTACATTTTAACAATGTATACTTAAGTGATTGGAGAATCTGCGTAGACAAGGAATTATATGGTGATCAACAAACAAAAACTGGAGTAAAGTCATATGGGAAGTGAGATCTAGAAAAGCAAGTTGTAACATAACAGGATGATTGTGATGATGAAAATTGAAACCTTGGTTTAGGCGAAGGAAGGAAAGGGAAGAGCATCAAGCAGAGATTGGATAGGTGTGAGATTTGGCGAAGTAGAAGGGGACAGAATAGACATCCGCCCGGAAATACAGGGATACCGTACAGACTTAAATACCTATATTCAGTTTGTGATATTTCTTTTTTTTTTTTGGTTTTTAACCTCACAAAGTGAGGCACTACCACTACTACAGTCTTTGTTCTTGTAGCCTTGTTTGTACCTCTCTCTCTCTCTCTCTCTTTCTGCCACACATCACACCCAACAGTCTTAGCATTGCAGCAACTCTGCACCACTGCTCCTGCTTCATCTCTCAGACTAGCAAAAGGTCCCAAAGCACAAATAAAATAAAAAAGGGGGGATACAAAGCTCCCATTTTTATATGTCTCCGACTTAAATCTCACTGAAAGCTTGATTTGATGCTACCCCAAAATACACACCCTCTCTCCTCCAGTCATAACATAAAGTAAAAAAGAAAAGAACCCCCCAAAAAGAAACAAAAGCAAAAAAAAAAAAAAAGGTTCTAGCAGAGAGAGTGATAACTCATATTATAGGGTAGTGAGAGAAAGAGAGGGGACAGAGAAAGAGGGTCTCTTTCTTTTTGGAGTATTGGGTCACAGTCTCTTTTAGCAATGCCAAAGTTACTCAACACCTCACGCTCTCTGAAAATGCTGCAGGCATGAAACCGCTCATTCCAACCTTCACCTCCTTTTTCCAAACCTCTCCTACACTTGTTAGATTTGTTCACATTGCAAAGGGAACTTTGTTGCTATGGGGTTGATCGATCTGAACACCACGGAGGATGATGAAGCTGCTCCCTTATCTGCTTCTTCTTCTGCTTCATCTTCTTCTTCTCACTCGGGGATAAGCACTTCTGGTTCAACCTTGGTTGTTTCTCCTCCTCCTTCTGTGTGCTTGGAACTGTGGCACGCGTGTGCCGGCCCTTTGATCTCTCTGCCTAAGAAAGGAAGTGTTGTTGTGTACATGCCACAGGGACACTTTGAGCATGTTCAGGATTTTCCGGTCACTGTTTTTGATATCCCACCGCATGTGTTCTGTCGTGTTCTTGATGTCAAGCTCCATGTAAGAGTGTTCTTCCCTTTTTTTCCTTTCATCGGACAAAACAACACCAATGTGTCGGCTCAGGATTTTCTCTTTTTCTCTTAAATTTAGTTCCTTTGTGGGGTTTTGTATCTGTGCTTTTTGTTATGTCTGCGTGCTGAGAAAATTCATGTTTCCTTGTCAAGTTTTAACAATTTATGAATGAATGAATGAAGAGACGAACACCGCCCCATCCCCCCATTTTGTTCCTAGTTCTGGTTCTTTTGGATTATTCATGTGTAAAAGGAAATATGGGGTGGTCTGTTTTGGACTTTACATGAAATTTTAATGCGATGTGGTTGTGCTTTTTCTGAGCAGGCAGAGGAAGGGAGTGATGAAGTGTATTGCCAAGTGTTGTTGGTTCCTGAAAGTGAGGTGAGGCTTATCTATGGTGTTAATTTTACTTTGGTTCAATTTGGGATTTGGGGAAGCTTGCTGAAAGATATCTCAACCTATCTATGTCTTAAGGGGCAGATAAAATTTGACAAAACGGACTAGTTATAACGGATTTGTTTGATTGAGCAGAATGTCATGGCTCCGGAAACCAAAGGAGACAAAAAATAGGCTATGTGGTGAACTCAGTTTTGTTTTCTTTCTATATCCATGTTACTCGTCCTTTCCACATGATGTTATCTGGGAGAAATAGATGCACAGGAAACTCTCTTATTGTAGGAATGAAAGGGATAGGAAAGGGGGATATTAAGTGATGAAGTGTGTCTTTATTAGCTTATTTTAGTTTTAACTTGCTTGAACTTGGACTTGATTATAGCAAGTGGAGCAACGCTTGCGGGAAGGGGAAATTGTTGCTGATGGGGAAGAGGAGGATACTGAAGCTATGGTGAAGTCAACCACTCCCCATATGTTCTGCAAGACTCTCACAGCTTCAGACACCAGCACTCATGGTGGATTCTCAGTGCCCCGTCGAGCAGCTGAAGATTGCTTTCCTCCCCTGGTAAGTATGAATTATGATGCATTGAATTCTCGTCAAAGGAATTGTGTTCTAGTGTTTTGCTGTCTGTTCTAATTTGCTTTATCCTATTTTTGACATGCTAAATTCAAGCCTGATCTTGTAGATGCTTTGAAATGTGTCTATGTCCATGAGATCAAGCACTTGGAAGTATGCTTTGGATATTTTTTGGTAGCATTTTTAATTTATAGTCCAATGTTACTTTTAGGATTACAGTCAACAGAGACCTTCACAAGAGCTTGTGGCAAAGGATCTTCATGGCCTGGAATGGAGGTTTCGTCATATATATAGGGGTATTTCGCTTGCCAACATTAACATTAACATACTAGTACATAGCCAGTTGAATACTTGGAGTTTTTATTTTTTGGCTTTATGTGAGTGAGCAGGCCAACCACGGAGGCATTTGCTCACAACTGGGTGGAGTGCATTTGTGAACAAAAAGAAGCTTGTTTCTGGAGATGCTGTGTTGTTTCTTAGGTAACATTGCCTGAATTCTTATCTAATCTGAATATGAATTACTGAATTAGTATTCCTAACTACAACTAACATTTGATAATTTAAATCAGGGGTGATGATGGAGAACTGAGATTAGGGATTCGCAGGGCAGCTCAGTTGAAATGGACTGGTTCCTTTGCAGTTCCCTCTGTTCCGCAATTGAATCCTGCAACTCTCATGGATGTTGTTAATGCATTATCTACAAGATGTGCATTTAATGTTTGCTATAATCCAAGGTATTCTTATCTTTATTCACTTGTACCTTCCCCTGGAGTTATTGAAGGAAATCTGTTAATGTCAGTTCCTGTGCACAGTTATTATGGAGTTTTTTCTGTTTGTATAAGATGGGGATGGGGATTCTGAATTCTGAAACATGTTTAGTTATTATGTCTAATTGAAAATTTCCCATTTCACCACAGCTCTTCTATTTTAAGGTGCTAGACAGGAGATTTGGTTTAATATAAGAAAACAAACTGCATTAAAGTTCCTAGTTCCTTCCCATTAGTAATTGAATATTTTAATGATTTTTAAAGTTTCCATTTTCTCTGTATGCTTTGTATGTTTTAATAAGATTTGAGTTATAGACAAAAAAAAAAGAGTCAAGCTAACAGTTCACCAATTACCTTGGTCTGTGATTGCAGTCTTATATTTCACTGTTCCTTTGTAGGTTCAGCTCTTCGGAATTCATCATACCTGTTCACAAATTCTTAAAGAGCCTCGACTGTTCTTATTCAGTTGGAATGAGGTTCAGGATGCGTTTTGAAACTGAAGATGCAGCAGAGCGAAGGTTGGTCAATTACCATTCTTGTTCCTGCTACATGTTGATTACCTATCAATAACTTATCCGGGTCTAACTTCTATTCACAGATTCACTGGATTAATTGCTGGAATTAGTGATGTTGATCCTGTTAGATGGCCCGAATCAAAATGGAGATGCCTACTGGTATTGCAGCTTTGGGTCTTTCTAACTTAAGATGGCTAATTCTGCTAAAGTTTCACTGCCCTATTGTTTATTATGATTTATTCTGAGATGTCATTTCTATAGGACGATATAATTGAGTTCAGCCATATGTTCTTTATCATTTTTACAGGTAAGGTGGGATGACATACGAGCTGCTAGGCACAATAGGGTTTCCCCATGGGAAATTGAACCATCTGGTTCTGCTTCAAATTCCAGTAACTTGATGGCAGCTGGTTTGAAGAGGACCAGGATTGAAATGACTTTAGCAAAGCTGGAATTTCCCACTCCCAGTAAGCCACTAAACCTATGTTCTTAAAAGAGAAATGTTTTTTGAGCCATGCTTCCCCCATTCAATAATATTGATAATTTATTTAATTTGTTACTCATGCGTGACAGATGGGATTCAAACATCAGACTTTGGGGAATCGTTAAGGTTCCGGAAGGTCTTGCAAGGTCAAGAAATTTTGAGTGTTAATACTCCCCCCTTTGATGGTATTAATACTCAGAGTCCCCGGTTATATGAGTTAGGGAGGTGCTATCCTGGTACAAACTGTTCTGGGATTCCTCCAACAGGAAATAACATCAGAATGCCGCATCCGGCATCTGATTTTTCCTGCAATGGCATAGGCTTTAGTGAATCTTTCCGGTTCCAGAAGGTCTTGCAAGGTCAAGAAATTCTTCCAAGCCAACCATTTGGAAGAGCCTTATCTGTTGAGGAGGCTCGAGCAAATGGTCGCTATGGATTTTATGATGGCTATCAGTTGCTTAACTCCAGAAATGGATGGTCTGCACAGATGCATGAAAATGCTTCACATTTGCATGCATCTGTTATACCTGCGCAAGTGTCATCTCCATCATCTGTGTTAATGTTCCAGCAAGCAGTTAATTCAGTTTCAAACTGTGATTATAACAATAACAAACGTAATAAGGAAATGGAGGGTAGAGTCCATTACCAAGGCTTATACACATCTGAAAGGAAAGGTAGAACATTTGCATCTTCCCCATCTGACGATCTTATTTTCTCTAGGCGAGCTCCGGAGGGTGCTAGTTCTATAGGTATGTTTGATGTTCATAATCAGTTGGGTAGTTCACAGTCACATGAATCAGTGTCAGCATTGAGAAGCAGTCAAGAGTTGGTTTCCTCATGTAAAAGTAGTTGCAGACTCTTTGGTTTTTCATTGACCGAGGACACACATGTTGCAAATGAAGAGGCATCAGCCTCTACCATCACTTTACCGTTGAGTTCTGGACCTTCCTTTACTAGACTTGTTGAAGATGAGTTCCATCCTGGCCATTCGCTTCCGAGTAAGGCGGTTGGAAGTAACTGCACCAAGGTAACTGATCTATTTATCCTGTCCTTGACATGCAGGGTATAATTGTTCAATTCATGGTTCACACTGATTGTTGATAAATTCTTCCTATTGTTTGTAGGGTGTATTGCAGTATTGAGCTTAGAATCATGAAGTGTGCTGGCTATATGACACACTGGAAGGAGATAAGCTGAAGAACGGGTCCATAGTTTGCTCTGGTTATGTGCTTTGCTATAATATCTTTGGATTTAAGTGAGGAAAATTGTTATTATTTGTGCCATATTTGTTGGCTATGACCAAGTTGATGTGCTTGTGTATTAATGGTTTGCTCATGGGAAACATGACCTGTAAAAGAAGCATACTCGAAGTAAAAACTATGCTGTAATCCTATGCATATTTATCCTCCATTTGCCATGTCTAAAGTTGAATGTATTTGTTGGACTTGTGTTTGACAAACTCACCTTTGGTTTGCGACCGTCCTTGGAAGCATATGCAGATGAGGCTTTCGGAGTCTTGGGAAGGAGAAACTAGAACATTGGAATAGCAGTTTGCATTGGTAAGTCTTGGCTAGCTATCTCATTTCCTATAGAGTTCTTATTTTGGTTATGATTTGTCAAAAAGAACTCCAAATCATGACATAATACAAGATACAATATAACAAAGCAAATAAATAGCTTATACAATTCAATGATTTGAACATTTGCGGCGCTAGCTGTTTACACTATATTTTGTATTCGACCTTTGAATTTACTACAGTGAGATAGCAACCCGTTGACAAACGTACGCTACAGGGATGTATGTTACCTTGTGATAAGGAAGGGTCATTGGGGTGCATTTATTTTCCTTCGTTCTCCTATTTATATGGTTTCTTGTTGTATCCACTTCAAAGTTTACCCCAGGGGAGGTATGCCTTATACCATAACCTGTATTAATAATATGTTTTCTTTGGCTGGTAAAAGAAAAACGCGCGCACGCTATTCAAATACTTTTTTTGGCTTATGTACATTTTAGTAAAATATTTCAAATATTTCTTCTTTTGGGAAAAAAAGAAGATATTTCAAATTTTATACCATTGATACCTCAAAAATAAAATCGTGTGGTTGTGCATAGTTATGAAGGGTAGAGACGAGTTAATGGCATCATCTTTAAGCTGATAAAGAAAAAATAGCATTATCTTTAAATTTTTTCTCTTTATCGTTTTATCTAACAAATTAACCAGCCAACTAACGTAGATAGGGAAAAATATATTATTTTGTGGGGGTAAACCATGTATTTTTTTTTTTTACCACGTTTTAGTATGGAAATCCACCAACTTGAATCAGAGATTTTATTCAAAAAAATCAAGTCTAATATTATTTAAACCAACGACTTATATTAAGAGAAATACCCATTTAATATCCAATGTCTTGAAAAAATTGCTTTTAAAAATTGGTAACTGTAAACAAAATCAAAAAATAAACGCTAAATTATTGTGGCATATATAGAAAAGAAAAATTAACCTGCTATAAAATTACAATCTATCTTTTTTCTTTTTAAGAGTAAAATTACAACCTTTCAAGCGTTTATTGTTATGCAAAATATCCATAATGATGAGTAATACCTCTTTCTTCCTAAATTTCTAATATAATTAAGGGAATTCATACTTACAATTACTTCCTACTCTTTTTTAAGAGGTGCTTCGACTTTCAATATTCCAGCATCCAGTTCTCTTTCCATTATTTTTAATCATTTTTAACCATAGCGTCTCAATCTTCATGGATGCAATGATTGTTCATTTGTTAAAGTTTAAGAATTAATTTCTTTTATTCATGACACGCATGCATAAAATTTGCGACTGAAATTAATTTAGCTAGGCACATAATTTAATCACATACAGAGTAATTTTATTAAAATGATTTTATAAAACTGTAAAAGGAAACATGATATTAAGACTAAAATAGGATGTTACTGTGAAAAATTAAAATACATAGTCGTTTTTTGTCTTTACATATTTTTATAAAATAAAAACCATTTATTTTCATAATTTATAAACTCTGTATAGATCGAGCATAACTTCAAAGCATATTTATATTCTTTAAAATACAAAAAATCAGGAAACTTCATTAATTTCATTACTTGCCTTGGATCTGTAGATCGACGGAGGTTTCAGCTCACTGGTCAGACACCATTTGGAAAGCGGCATCTGAACTATGGGAGTAACAATTCTGTAATGTATTGGCCCGTAAGTTGACTAGCTAACTTCAAATTTCTATTTTTTTAGGGAACCAAGTTCAATTGTTGGAGTGTATTTTGTTTTTATCTTTACCCTTTTAATTTGCCCAGGTCTGTCTTGTTAGACAATTTTATAGATCTGTCCCCAAGGTTGATTACTTCTCTCTTAGACATGGATTCATCATGGTAATGCAAATTTTTCAATAAACTAGTTTGGGTTCATATCATGACTTTTTAGTAAGATTGGTATTATTGGGTGAAATATCTAATTATTACATTTTGTTGCTATACTATTAACCTAGGCCCATTTTTCAGAAGGAAGTAACTTTGATTTCCAAAAATATATAGAACGGGCTCGGGAGAAAGATTTTGGAGTTGTCGTTGGATTAAGGTACTAATTAACTACCTACCATGACTTCAATAAAAACGCGACTGAATATTAACATTTATCAGAAATATAATTGTATTTTATGAGCAAATTGTTGCAGCTGGTGGATTTGGATCTTCTCTGTACTTTACATATTCTTCAATGCAATTGGTAAGTATTAAACTACTATGGGCCTCTTTGATAGTTTGGGTAAGTTTCTCTAGAAACACTCCTAAAAGAAGAAAATAAGAAGAAAAAAATGAGATCAGATTTTTCCATAAACAAAAATAAGCTCTCCATTAACTAACTTTTAGAAATTTACCAATATAATTTCTTTAAAAGATGAGATAACATCTATAAATTGCTATCTTCTATACCCTTTTTTTTCTGCAGCATTCTACAGCCATTTCTGGCTGCCTTTTGTTCCGCTAATGGTAAGAATAGCTTAGTATGTAACCTTTTTTTTAGTCATGAAACTTTTGTCATACATGGGATATAAATATTAATAGGTGATATTAGGTTTTATGCTGTGCATGCAGGTGCTTTAATTGGTGGGAACAAAGCTGCAAGGCATAATAATAGATGTGTTTGGATAGTCATGACATATCCCATATGATCAAAAGGAACTTTGCTTGTGAGGCCTAGTGACCACTTTTTCTGGTTTGATGGCCCAAGCTGCTACTTCATCTTATTAGCTTCATATTGTTTCAGGTTATTCTTTAACACCGTACAATTCTAGATTCTTATACTTGGAAAACATGTGTTTAAACTCATTATTAGAGTATTTTGCATCATGCAGAATTCCTTTCAACTAGCCTTTTTTACATGGACTTTGGTAAGTTCCCCATTTTATTCGCTTGGAAAATAACAATAATTTTTTTTGGCAAATTTGTGTTCTAAAAAAAGAAAATTATAAAAAAAATGAGATCGAAAATAAAGAAAATCAAGAGAGAATGTACTATTCTAATTTGAGTTAGAATTTGAGTTGTATTTGATCATTGGATAAATAATTGGTATTTACTATTCTAATTTATCTGACAAAGTCACAATTACCTTAGCTGTGTAAATTTAATTAAAATAGGAAAAAAATAGAGGAGAAGATAGCAAAAACAAATGGAGGATATGGAAAATTTTATTCTTTGTTTAGGTAACAAATATAACATTGTTTTCTGTGAAGTACAAATCCGATTCCGCATCAGATCATGCTTTCATCAAGAAACTTGGAGAGAGGTTCCATTATTAAGAGCCAAACTTAATTTCAAGGGAATTTAAAATTTAAAGAAATTAAAATACATTAATTAAAATTCTTAAAATTCTTAAATTTTTTTAATTTAGATAAAGCAATTTAAATTTTTTGAATTTATTTTTTTTTGAATAAAACAATTTAAATTTCTTATATTTTAAATTATTTGTTTGAATTAAATAATTTCAATCTATTATATTTAATTTTTTTATTTTTTCCAATTATATTTTAAAATATAAATGATCATATAAATAAAAATTGTTATTTTTTATAATAATTATTTTAAAAATCTATATATATTCTTGTCCAATTATATTTTAAAAATAAAAATTTAGAACTAAAGTATAAAAATATATATTCCAACAAAAAAAATTAAAACAAAATAAAACATATATAAAATCCTTCATCTATGTTTTATCATTATTATCATTAAAAATATAAAAATAAGAATAGTTTGAACATATATTTTTAGTTATAATATTAAATAATTAATCATTATTCATTTATTCATTTTATTATTTAAAATAATGTTTTTATTTTTCAAAATTATTTTATTTTGAATATATATTTTTCTACACTTATTTTAAAAATATAAAATTATATAGACCATATATAATATTTATAATTAAACCATAAAAATAAAACTAGCTACCACAAAAGCAAGTGAGCAAGTATCCGAAAAAACCGTCAGTCTCTTTGAAAGCCACCAGGAATTTTAGAATTCCTACATTTTAGAGAAAAATTAGAATTCTAGACTCTTAATTAAAAATAAATTCCATTTTAAAATATCAAAATTTTAAACCTCTTTTAAATGAAAATCTAAACAAATGATTTAGGAGGAAGATTTTTAAATTATCTGAATAATTATTTTCCTATTTTAATCCCCTCATTTAAAAATCCTCTTAAAATATTCATGCGAAATTTGGTTTGGTTTTCAAATCTCAACTGTGAATCGAATTGAATTCCATGGTTTGAAGAAAAAAAACATAAAACAATGAATTTCAGTTTGGATTAGTTTGCTGTTTTAGGTCAGTTCTTAATTTTTATTTCGGTTTTCAAAATTAAAAGAAAATAACCAGAATCTGATTGAATTTCAAAGTCTACACAATTCAATTGTTATATATATATATATATATATATATATATATATATATATAGTGAAAAAGACAAAGACGTGAAAATATTTTACAAAGTAATATGACATTGTGGGTGATTTAATATATAGAATTATAGATCGTGTTATGATTTATATCAGCTTAGATTTCAGGTAGTAAAATATTAAATATATAATGGGAGACTTTCGTCACTGAATACGTCATCAACCTCCATTAAAATGACGTGCATAAAATGTGGAGACTATATGCGGGTAGGGTGACAAAAAGGGTTGATCCACCCGTTCAATTTTATCTTTTATAATATTAAATAATAAATATTATTAAAAATCGAATTATTTTAAATTTTGAATAAAAATTATTTATTACAAAAAATAAACTTATTAAAATTTAATAAATATATAAATCAGAATAAATACTAAAATTATTTTATAATTAAAAAAATTGACAAATTAATTCATCTTATTTTTTCTCAACCCATTTTTTAGTGAATCAAAATAAAATTGGTTGAAATGGGTTGAAAATTTCAACATTGATCTGAAAAAAATGGACAAAAATAGATTGATTAACATATTCAACCCATTTTATCACCCCTATATGGAGGATGATTTGTGTGCCACCGATTGGTTGGTGTATATTTTAGTGATTACGAAATACCCATTTAAAAAACCATTGGAAAGTCAAATTTTGCGTACAAGGGAAATTTGGAATAATATGGATATTCGATTGTGTGGCGCCTTTGGATATTCTTTATAAAACTATGGTGGTCGAGGGTAGCCTAGGTGGATCAGTACATGGTTTTAACTTTTCATGGGGCGAAAGTGATTGAATGGAGAAGATAAGTGACAAATGATGAAATCCATAGACTATTTTATTTGTTTCCACGCTTTTGCTGGCTAAAGACTTGGAAAGCATATAACGGTTGTCTAGCAAGAAATTCAATCAACTAGTTAGCAAGGACAGAAGGACTTATCAACAACAGCGATAATAGGAGCATCCACTGTGCCACCTAGCATTTCAGAGTGCATTAGTCAAAAGGTTTTTATCTTGGTGAACAGTTGTTGATACATACATATACCATACACTTGGAGGTTCCATTATTAAGAGCCAAGCTTAATTTTCATCATTAAAGAATGAAGTGATTTGGTTTAAATATTCACATTCCCTCTCACCAACTTTAATCAACTCTAATAATGATCATAATATGGCAACCTAAACGGTCATAAAAAAGAAGTTCGGAAATTTTCCAGACAGAGATGGCAAATATGTATTCAACTGTCAGACATAGAGTAGAAAAAAGGCACAAGCTGCTCTAAAAAGGTAGAATAATCTTGCACACGTTATAGTTTCGATCATTTAATGATAAATTAGTTTTTTTTTTTATCGGCTTTTATATACATACAATTTTACTTTTTCATCTAATAAATATGAAGATATTCGATTCCATATATATACATACAGAAAGTATTAAGTGATATTCTTTTTGTTAAGAATTAAAAAAATATAAATATCTGAATCATATAACTACCTGTAAATATTCACCCAAAAAAAACCATGTGAATAGTCAAAATTAAAAATTATTAATTACATAACTACTTCAAAAAATCATATGCATTTTCTTTTAAATGTAACTATTCAAATAGAACCTATAGCTATAGCTACTAATAGTTCTTATTTTTTTAAAAAAATCATTTGATGTCAGATAATAAAAAGTAATTATCATATTTTTGAATATTTCATTTTTTTTATATAACCTCTTCTTTTTCTCTCCCTGTACATTTTTTTAGTAGTATTTAATTTCCATCTTCTCTTTTAGTTTTTTCTTTTTTAAATGTAAAGAGGCACATAATTAATAATTTCTCCCGTGTATAAAGGGGTCAAGCGTGGTGTCGTCACGCCAGGCGTGTAACATGCACAAAATGTAATAGTAGAATCTACTTTAACTAAATAGATATTTGACTTGACATTGCTTCCGATTCCCCTGTTATCTTCTCTTTCTGGTGCGTGGGGTATTTGATGTTTTTTACGAAAGAAGAAAATATATTTGCTTGTAATTTTTATTTCTGAGAAAATATAAATCATGAGAAAAAATTGTGTTCACTTGGATTCTGATACTGTACCCTGTCAGCTTCTTTTGCCGCTGCTTTTTTTTTTATTATTATTGTAAAAATTATAAATATTTTCATATTAATTAATTAATTAAATTAGACTCTCTTAGTCTAATTAATACTCTTTGTTTCCCTCACAAAAAAAAAGAAAAGAAAAAAGGGACATGGAAACTATAAGTTTGATATACAAAAATAATCATACAGAACTATAAAATTTAAGCTATTCCTTGTTTGGTAAAGAGAAAATACAACGAAGAGAGAAAAAAAATAGAAAAAAATAAATTAGGTTAAATTAAAAAAATAAAAGACTATTGAAAAATACAACAGATAAATTGTCAAAATATACTCAAATCTATAGGCTAATCCGACACTAATTATAAAACTTGATCTTATGTATTCCTGTGATATATCAATCATGGTTCATCTAACTTACCTACAAAATAATCTATTAATATTTTATAATATATTTTAAGACTTTAAAGTATTTTATTCATTTAACTAAAAATAAATTAAAATTAACTTAAAATATATTTTTATTATTTTGTAATATTGTTTAATATTATTTTATTCAAGATTTTTTTTAAAAATTTTTGTTATTATAATTTTAGACTTCTGAGTAGTAATAACATGTCTTGTTGTGATACGTGGATAATGAAAAATTTAATTTAATTAATATTTTTTAATTTATTTAAATTTATTTTTCTGAAAAAATATTTTTTTTGTTGATTTTTTTTAAAAATATTCTTATTTTATTTTAGATGAATCGGTAGATAACTCCTTTAATCCACAATTTGTGATCGATCAAGATAATTCACTATTTTTTAATCAACTTTAAATAAGTCAAGTTGAATCTACCAAAAATGGATCAAGATAAATAAAACAAGTCCATTTTAACATCTCTAACAACAAACAACAAATCAAGTTTAAGCGTTGATTTTTTTTTATTTATAAAAAAACAGATTAAGCTTATTTAGAAAAAATCTTGATGGACCTAACCTATTTTCATTCGCTTGCCTGTCAAACAATTTACCCCAAATCTGCTCCACCAGTCCTTCGTAACCTTATTAGAGTCTCACTCTGGCAAGTGGCAATATAAAGATCCTGAAACTGTGTTGACAAAGACGTGTGATTATTTGAAAGGAAAAACAAGAATTATCTCATTTTTAAATTTTGAAGAAATGAATTTTGTCGTTAAAGGCGATCGAATTAATTAGCACACCCGGCCTTAGCACAAATAATTTTGTAATACTAGTTAGATTCTCGGCACACTGTTTTTATTTTTCTCCACTCTAAACCCATACTCATAAACGACATTAAAGTGTATATACATTGAATGGGACAACGTGAAGAGAGAGATATATACATTGTATGAATAAACTACAAAACATCACGTTCAATTTTGGATTAAAAATAATACTAATGACAGAACAAGTTACTACTTAATAAAATATTTATGAGATCGGGTATCATTTCATTTTATCATACGATTTAGTTAATCATATTTTTATTGTGTATTTAGTTCAATGTCAGAAGTCTTCAAATGATAATTTATAAGGCTGTACAAACTTTCTGTTTGTGCAGTATAGAGAAAAATCTCAACCAAACAAAATGAGGTTACAGCTAACTAATTAACATCCGTATGCAGAGGGTGAAATTTATACTACTCTGTCATTTTTTTTGCTAAGTATATTATATTTTGAATTTCATCAAGGGAAGAAAGGTGGGGAAAATTACAGTAGCATTAATGAATTTTGTGTTAAAGTCCAAATTAAGGAGAGTGACATATGCCTGCTTAGATAACACGGTGTTATAATTCAATGACCCCATAACGAGTTAGAATTCATAAATGTTTGGTGAACGCCAAATGAATCTCATCGTCAAGTTCAACCGTGTGAGACCGTTTTAGTATTTTTTTTTTCTTTTTTTTTTTGTATTAAAAGAATAAAGAAGCTCAAGGAAAACGTGTAGTGGAGTGGAACCACCCACACACACTTAGTTTTCGAAAAACGACAGCTCCAGAACACGTGGACGGCAGTGATCACTCTGGTTCTCGCAACCACGTGGCCAGCGAATGCAGTTCATGCGAATGGATAACGACGTAATCGGAACGTTGTCGTTTTGCTGCACCGTCCTTTCACTGTGTGTAGAACAAGACTTGTCACCTGTACTAGCGGTGAACTCTGCCTCTGGCCGGTCCAGGTGACCGCTGTTTATGCTTTCAACCATTTTTTTTTATAAAATAAATATTTTTCTAAACTAGACTATGCATGACAAAATAACAATGTAAAATCACCATACATATCACTTACATATGCAGATATGCTTTTATAATCATCTCTATTACTACCACCATGAGACAGTGTCTAACTGTTTTTTTTTTTTATATTGTTTAAATATTTTTTTAATAAAAATTAGTAAGACGATTTGTAAATGTAATTATAGAATCAAACAATAAATTATGAATATAATTATAAAAATAAAATAAATATATAAAAGTATGTACACTAAAATACTTAATTTCCTTTTGTACTGACCAACATATAATGGATAGAAATCACCTATCCAACTAACTCACTACTAGATAACCTCTTTCAATTATAAATACATGGGTACACTATATATACACGTCATGTAAAGAGATATTTAAATTACATATGACTCTGATCATTCACTCACTCATATAAGTTTTGGAATTTCTTTTACAGGCATCGACCACCGTCCGAGAAGTTCAGCATACTGAGTATGAGAGGGTCTAGAGAGCCACTCTAGAATTTGAAAATAACACCTTTATATATAATCATAGATATATGTTCAATTCTACTCATAATAACTTCATCACCATTTACTAAATAACTCATAAATATATAAGCAAATTGAAGAGAGAGAGAGAGAATTACTAAATAATAATAAATTGCGTATGCAAGCAAGTTAGCTGGCTCACGTTCAAAATAAGAATTTTTACTATGATACTATTAGTGAAATAATGGGTCAAAACATAACATGAGAGGGGAGCATCTCAGCTCAGCATTTCATGGATGTAACTTCCGGGAATGTGTTGACCGCATCGGTGACGCAATACCGCGTCACCCACAACAACGGTGACGTACAATTGGGTAACTGGCGTTGACGTTACAGTCCCCACTCTTCCCCCTTATTTATATTTCCACCTCTACCCTCCACTAATCCTCCCCTTCCCCACACTCGTCTTTCTCTCTCCACCATGCACCAAGCCATTCCCTACAGAACCTCCATCCCGACCGGAACACGAGACCTGCCACACGCCGGAGGAATCAAAGAATCCAACGGCGCCGATCCATCCAACGTTGCCGCAATGGTTTCGGAGAACGCAGTGGTAATCATTGGGAAACGGGGGTGCTGCATGTGCCACGTGGTCAAAAGGTTGTTGCAAGGTCTGGGAGTGAACCCTCCCGTGTACGAGGTCGACGAGGACCACGAAGCCGCCGTTGCTTGCCACCTGTCCCCGCATGGCGCCGAAACTGTGCAGTTTCCGGCGGTGTTCCTTGCCGGCAAGTTGTTCGGAGGGTTGGAAAGAGTTATGGCAACTCATATCTCAGGTGAATTGATTCCCATCTTGAAGGATGCTGGTGCTTTGTGGCTCTGACTCTCACTTTAGCTACCTCCATCTTTTTTACATCTGCTCTATCTTTTTTTTTTTTAACCTAATTTCTCGAGTGGGGAATTAATTATATAAAGCGAAGTTAATTTTCTTAGGTTCAATTCGTTCCTTTTTTGCGTTTTACTTTTCTATTCCTGCATCTCTTAGCTGGGCAAGACGAGAAACTGCGTTGTTAATAACTCCGTTGTGCTGAAAAGCCTGGAAGAGAGAATTTGTACATTTTGTTTCAACTAGTTGATGTCGACGTACAAGTTCATCAATTGGATCTCCAGAATTTACTGCAAAACGATCTCTAATTATGCTTCTAGTAATGTTTTTCTCTTCTCGATTAATTGTAAAGGGAAATTAAACTAGACGGAATTAGTGTAATCAACAGGTAAAAAATGTGTTTGTTTTTTTATAATGATTGTACATATTTAAATCTAAGGTTTCATACATATTATCCAGTATCCTTTAAGATTTAAATAAATTACATATATATATATATTTGAGATTTAAAGAAATTATACATATTTTTTATAAAAAAATAAGCACATGTTTCAATTGAAATTTAAGAAAATTGTATGTCTCCATTAAAGTTTAAAGAAACTATACACTATTCTTTTTATTTTTAAAATCTACACAAATCTTTTAAATATTATTTAAGTATTTAACAATACCAATTAAGTTGACAATTTTGATTAAAAAATAGGTTAAAAATAATATAAAAAAGTTAAAAAAACCTAACACTTTTTACAATACCATTCATGTAGTTCAAACCTAACTTCAGGAAAAAAAAAATAGCATATTTAAATTTTGCAACTATGATAATTAGATAAATTTTTTCGTAATAATAAATTTAGAACATTTTTATATTTTTAAAGATGAAAATATATATTAGTTATTTTTAATCAAAATTGTCAATATTAATGTCAAATGTTTAAATGCCATTTAGAAATTTGTGAAGATTTTAAAAATAAAAGTAAAACATATATAATTTCCTTAAATTCAGAAGAAACATGTGTAATTTACTTTAAAATTTATTAGAAATCATTATCTGAATTTTATCTCTAAATCACGAGAGAAACATTAAATAAAAAGTAAGACATATAAAAATAAGTAATTTTTAACAATTTTCACAATTATAAAATAATGTTTGGCTAGCATTAAATAAAAAGTGAGACATACAAAAATGAGTGTGACTAACATTCTTGTGTAAATGTAATTGTGAAATTAGAAATAATGTGTTTTATTCACAATTTTCAAAAAGTGAGACATACAGCGTGTGTCTAACATTCTTGTGTAAATGTAATTGTGAAATTATAAATAATGTGTTTTCTCTCTCTTTCTTTTAATAATTTTTCGGATGCAATATGTTTCAATTAATTGATGAGCAACAACTTCATCTTTGATCTAAATCGCTTGGAAACCGTCTCCTCTCATGGTGAGGTGAGTTTCACGGTGTAGTTGTTAGAAACAGGTATATAGAAGAAAACCAGACTAAGTCAACCATACCCACAATTGCATAGAAAATACACAAGATCCCTTCTTTTTTGTTTTCTATTTTCATTTTCGGTGGCAGGGAAGGGTGATATTTGGTTTTTCTAACTACTGTACCATTGCCTTTAAAAAAAATAACTATACAACGATTGGGAAAAATCACTCTAAAACTATTATTTTTAACCAAAAAATTATAGTTAATTAGCAATATATGAACGAATTTCTTTTTCAGAGAACTACGAAAATTAGAGAAAAATTAATAATATGTAAATTAGGAAAGGATACGTGAATTATTAAGGGATTCTAGTAAAATTGGTTAAACAGCTTATGTTTAATAGTAGAGTTTGACTCCACCTTTTTAAAAAAATATGTCAATTAATAGATTATATTAGCTAATTTTAAGTTTTTGATGAAATCACTGTTTCCAAAAAATTGTGGTACACGAAGTATTCCTCTCTTTTGAATCAATATTGACAATTTTTTTATATGTTTTCTTTTTGGTGGAACAGCCTTTGTTTAAAATGGTAAAAGTCTAAAAATATAAATAATTGGCATGTGAAGCACATCATCAATAGGAATAGAGGTGTTAACCTAGTTAAATTTCTGTCCCTATTGTGATGTTCAATCATGCCACCTTTTGATTAAAAGGAGAAAAGAAAAGAGAAATCTAATGTAAAGACAACTATTTAGCAGAGTTAGAAAATATATATATATCTTATGTAAATGTTATTATGGCTTGTTTTTGACACATTCAAACCTTATTTTGTATTGAATAAATTTATTTTAGCTTAAAAAATCAAAACATATGTTTTAAAAGAATACTAATTATGAAATTATTTGAAAAAAAAAGAAAATAACTTATATTTCTCTCTTTATTTTATAATTGTTTCATAAATTTTATTTTCGTGCATGATCGTGAAAGTCACGTATGACAAGGTTTTCCTCAAACACGAAGGCAAGTGTAACATTGAGTTTTGAGATGTAATCCAAACTTCGCCACAAGTTATGAAAAAAAAAAGATTAAGGAAAAATTGTCTTTGTGAACACAAGCACGGTGATGATGATCTCACATGTATGCACACCGACAACAGAGTTCCTATGAGAGCAAGCACATCTATGAGGCTCCTGATTACCCTATGATGCAAACAAAGATGGTGGTTGCTCAATGGTGCAAATATAGTTGTTAGATGTGCAAGATAAGGCCGCATATGGTAGTGATGAATTGCAGCGTAATTATGAGGGTTATAGTGCAAGAGAAGGTTTTCCAATGTGACAAAAGGGTTTTCATACCTTCTTTGTTTGCTTTCTATTGTGACTTTCTTATTTTATTGTAGCAACGTGATTGTCAGACGAGTGATGAGAATCAAGGGATGAAAGCACACACTCAAGCACCTTAAGGATCCTTTGCAAATTCCAAGTGAATCTATTCCAAGAGCAGGGACAAAGAGATTCAAGGAAGCATTAAAATGGATTTGTTCAAGATATTTGGCCCAATCATAATCCTGTCTAATTTGAATTTGAGTTTAAACACGTGTTTTCACTAATTTGGTTTAAAGATAGAGTTATAAAAAGAGTTTTGGACCAAAACCACTCAAATTGAGGTCCTTGGACTATCAACTGTACATGAATTGATTGAAATTATGCTCGATTATGTTATTTTGGATGAATGTAATTCAAGTGCTTGTGGATTCAAACATTTTAAGTCTTTTTGAATTCATATCATTTTGTTATGAGAGCTAGCTTTTGTCCTAAAATCAGGTTATGTAGTTGTTTATGTTAGTTATCTGCTTTTTAGATTGCAACTGTTTTTATTTTTTAGTATTTCAGTTATTGTTCTAGTCAATAAGCTAAGCGGAGCGAAAAGGGTTTTCCATGAAATGGGAAATGAAAACTAGATCCATGTCTTTCTTGTTCCACTAGCTAGGACAAAATTCTCATATGTCCCTTTCGTTATTGGGAAGGTTTGACACCTCGATGTCGGCTCTTCGCCACCTGGGGTTGTAGTATGTTCCAAGGGTTGGGTATATTTTAGGATCAAGTTAGGTTGTTATCCAATGTTGCTGAAATCTTGGTAACAAATAATTTTTCTGTTTCATTTGAATATTATAAATGTAATTGTTGCTGATGAATAGACGTACTCCTTCAATTATTTTTCATCATATCTTCATCTTCTCCTTCAATATATGTTTTTGTTCTCTCCAAGCAAATATTATTTCTATTTCCTCTTGAAAATTCCAACAATTGGTATCAGAGCTTATTTCTTACGGGACCTGTGAAAATGGATTTTGAAACAAGTTTTTTCCAAGTAGCTCTTCCAGTTTTCAATGGGGAAAACTATGATCTTTGGGCCGTCAAAATGGAGGCTTACCTAGAGGCTTTGAATCTTTGGAAGCTGTAGAAGAGCATTATGAAATCCTTCCACTACCGGACAATCCCATAATGGCCCAGATCAAGAATCATAAGGAGAAAAAAAGCCGAAAAGCAAAGGCAAAATCATGCCTTTTTGCTGGTACCTCTACAACCATCTTTACTAGGGTCATGACTCTCAAATCGGCAAAAATGATTTGGGACTATCTAAAGGCGGAATATGCTGGAGATGAAAGAATTAGAAGCATGCAGGTGCTTAACTTAATGAGGGAATTTGAGCTTCAAAGGATGAAAGAGTCTGACACAATCAAGAAATACTCAGACAAATTGTTGGGCATTGCCAACAAGATAAAGGTACTGGGTGATAATTTTGCATATTCGAAACTTGTTGAGAAAATTCTGGTAACAGTGCCAGCGAGGTATGAAGCATCTATTGCTTCGTTGGAGAACACAAAAGATCTGTCTAAAATTACTTTTGCAGAGGTGCTACATGCCCTCCAAGCCCAAGAGCAGAGAAAATTGATGAGGGAAGATCATGCTGTTGAAGGTGCTCTTCTGGCTAAGAGCCAACAAACTAAAAACTATAAGAAGAATCATCCAGGCAATAGTCAGAGCAATGCAACTAATTATAACAAAGGAAAGGGTGAAAAGAAAAGTTATCGACCTTGTCAGCATTGTGGCAAAATGGGTCACCCTCCATTCAGATGTTGGCAAAGACCTGATGCTAAATGCATCAAGTGCAATCAAATGGGGCATGAAGCAATCATATGCAAGAGCAAAAATCAACATCAAGAGGAAGAAGCTAAGGTCGTTGATCAAGAGGAGGAGGAGGATCAACTCTTTGTGGCTAGGTGTTTTGCAAGCAACAAAGAGAGTAAGAGTTGGCTGATTGACAGTGGTTGCACAAATCATATGACCAATAACATGAAGCTTTTCAAAGATTTAAAACCAACCAACATCACTAAAGTCAAAATAGGCAATGGTCATTATATTTCAGTCAAAGGAAAGGGGACAATTGCAATAATAAGTAGCTCAGGTACAAAGTTTATTCCTGATGTCCTTTTTGCACCCGAAATTCAACAAAATCTATTGACTGTTGGCCAATTGATTGAAAGAGGCTTTAAAGTTGTTTTTGAAGACAATTTTTGCCTGATTAGAGATGCAGCTAATCAGAATATCTTTAAAGTAAAAATGAAAGGGAAAAGTTTTGCTCTAAATCCGTTGGAGGAAGAGCAAGCTGTTTTTCCAATCAAAGAAAACATCACAGAAGTTTGGCACAAAAGACTCAGGTATTATCACCACCAAGGTTGCTGCAACTGAATTCCAAGAGAATGGCAACTGATTTTCCAGAACTTGATAATCACATACCAACATGTAAGGCTTGTCAATTAGGAAAGCAAAAAAAGAAGCCATTTATGAGGACAGCAAAAGGAGCCACTCTTAAGCTGCAGTTAGTCCACACAGATATATTTGGATCTAAAAAAAATCCTTCATTAGCAAATAATCGATATTATGGAGCGTTTTGGAAGTTCAAAAAAATTAGTAGAAAATCAAAGTGGCAAGCAAATTCAGATTCTAAGATCTGACAATGACAAGGAGTACACCTCAAAAAAATTCAACCAGTTTTGTGAGAAAACTGGCATTGAGCACAAGAAGATTAACTAGCAGATTTGTTTACAAAATCACTTCTGTTAGCAAGTTTGAGTTATGAATAAACGTACTCCTTCAATTATTTTTCATCATATCTTCATCTTCTCCTTCAATATATATTTTTGTTCTCTCCAAGCAAATATTATTTCTATTTCCTCTTGAAAATTTCCATCAGTTTAGTTTTCTTCTTGCATGTTGTTTCCTTTGTCTTCTTTTGTCTTTTTTTCTTGTTTGTTCTTCTTCTTTATTTTTAAGTTTTTCTTGTTTATCTTCTCATTTAAAAAGTAAAAAAAAAAGTGAAAAAAAGAAAACTAGAAAATAGCAAAAGAAAAAGCAAAAAATTAGCAAAAGAAAAAAGTGAAAAAATAGTACGTAAATAAAAAAAGAAGAAACTTTGCTGAACATCCATGAACCCTTGACTTTAATGCAGCAATTCCCAATGGATAGAAGAACCGTTTCCAACACCTTCCATCCTCGATATTTATTTAACTGATATGTTCTAACTGCCTGCTTTCCTGCTCTAACTGTTCTAACTGTCTCTAACTTACAGTTCTAACTGCCTCTAATTACTTTTCCTGTCCCTTCTCTCCTGTGCTAAGAACTTGAAAACTGAGAGTCCTTACAAATACAGACCATACTTGGGTTTTTTCTACATCACAAAATACATGAAATAATATGGGAAATAAAATAATCAGATAGAGATGTGTTGAGGCGAACGGATCAATTGGGTGTTGGTACACAAGAATTTGAGAAGAAAAACAACTTCTATTACTCACAAGAATAGAAATTACAGAGATTTACAAACTCAAAATCACGTTTATTTCATCATATCTTCAAGACATGCCTTCACGTCTCCTTGGGTTATGAATAAACGTACTCCTACAAAATCACTTCTGTTAGCAAGTTTGAGTTATTCATGGAACATCACGTCCCTACTTCTGATTACCTTTTTCTCCTTTGGATCCCATAATTTGTATCCAAATTCTTCATCTCCATAGCCTATGAAAATGCATGGAGTGGTCCTTGTATCCAGCTTCTGCCTGAGCTCCTTGGATACGTGTGCGTACGCCAAACACCCAAATACTCTTAAGTGAGAGTATGATGGATCCTTTCCAGACCAAAGTTTCTCCGGAACTTCAAAATCTAATGGTACTGATGGAGATCGGTTGATCAAGTAACAGGCGACTTTGACTGCTTCTCCCCAGAATGGCTTTGGCAGCTTAGCCATACTGAGCA
>PYAF01002798.1:635584-667908 GCA_007407185.1 Glycine tomentella
ACTGGTATGCTCGGCAACTGAAGTTCCACTTTTTAACTTCATGTTGACTAAACGCCTCATCAACAGGGCTTTATTCCGAGCGGTCTTGGCCTGGTACATGTCCTCCAACTTCTTCCAGAGGGCATACGCGTCTGTCTCCTGTGCAACATGGTGGAAGACACTATTGTCAATCCATTGACGGATCTGACCAATAGTTTTTTGATTTGATTTCTTCCACTCCAACTCCTTAGCAGAATCAGGATTTTTACCCATCAATTCTATGGGATCAAACAAATCTTTACAGCTTAGGAGATCTTCCATCCGAGGTCTCCACAGTGTATAATTTGTAGCAGTAAGCATAATCATGGCTCCGGAAGATGATGTTGACTCTTCTGTGGCCATTATCACCTTATAGTAGCTTAATTCA
This sequence comes from Glycine tomentella, assembly GCA_007407185.1. Taxonomy (NCBI): domain Eukaryota; kingdom Viridiplantae; phylum Streptophyta; class Magnoliopsida; order Fabales; family Fabaceae; genus Glycine; species Glycine tomentella. The sequence continues at coordinate 635,991 of PYAF01002798.1, forward strand.
CCAAAACAAGGTTGAATCTCGCAAAATGGAGCTCGTCGTTGAGTTGTAATTTCAGAAAGATTAGGGGTCAAACTGAAATTTCAGAAAGATCAGTGGTTAAACTGAAATTTCAGAAAGATCAGGGGCCGAACTGAAATTTCAGAAAGATTTGCTGACGTGGCAAGGTCGTCTTCTCTGGCGATGAACAGTATTTCCGGTCGTCTTCTCCGGCGAACTTCCGGCGACGAACAGTATTTTCCGGCGGAGTTGACCAAACTTTGACTGCCATTTCTGGGCTCGTTTGAACTCCGATTAACTCGCCGTTTGTTGCGTTGGACTCAGTTCGACGAGACGAATCCAATGGTGCAATCAAAATTGAATTTCGGGCAAAACTCAGAAAACCCAGAAAAACGAAAAATCGGCCAACACCTCTAACGTGGCTCTGATACCACTTGTTGAGGCGAACGGATCAATTGGGTGTTGGTACACAAGAATTTGAGAAGAAAAACAACTTCTATTACTCACAAGAATAGAAATTACAGAGATTTACAAACTCAAAATAAAACTTCTCAAACTCACACAACACTCACTAGGAATTCTCACTACTGGGATGAATTCACTCTTGGTGTTTTGGTGTTTCTCGTTGATAATCTACAACTGAGATTGCACCTCTATTTATAGGAGGATTTTGTGGTGTGAATGGTGTGAAGAATGGTGGCTGGAAGTCATCAATGGTGGCTGCTAGAAGTCACCAATAGTGGCTGCAAGGAAGTCATCAATGGTGACTCCAAGGACGGCTCTAGGGACGGCAATATAGCTCTAGGGACGGCTGGAAGTCATCAGGTGCGGCTGGAAGCCATCAAGATGCATTAAGGACAAAACTTTAGGGGTTGTTTTATAGTTATTTTTGCGGCTATTTTCCAATGAAAACACAGCAGGTGTAACAATTATTACACATTTTATATTTTCATTGCTGAACTGTTACGCTTGTGTTTTCATTGGAAAATATCACCGAAAATACCTATAGAACATCACTGAAGTCTTGTTCATGAATTTATCAGGAAGGTCAATCTAGTATTGCCCTGTCTACTTTCCATCTACTGAAATCCTTCTGTGGCTTATTTTATTTTATTGTAGTGCTTGCTCTCATTATAGCTGTGCACTATATTTTAAACCAAATCCATTTTGTAAGCTTTTATAGCATTATTAGCATATAGCAAATGATGAACTTGGTTTATTCTCCGAAGTTGATAATTTTCTGACAATATCAATCATTAGATTCGAGATTCTATTCAGGCTTCATTCCCAGAATGGGAATGCTGCACTCTTGTGCGACCTCTGGACAACGAAAAATGATCTACAGCGACTTGATCAGATTTCGGTTGGTGACTTGCCGGCTACCATGTTCTTTTGTCATTCATTTTGTTGTCTCTTGTGACTTGAATTTTTTATCTTCAATGTGCAGTTGGAAAAATTACGGCCTGAATTTCGATCTGGCCTAGATGCTCTGACGAAGTTTGTTTTTGAGAGAGCAAAGCCAAAACAAGTTAGGGCAACTATGATGACAGGTCCTGTGTTGATTCGAATCACTGAGTCTTATCTGGATGCTCTCAATCATGGTGCTGTGCCTGCAATTTCTTCCTCATGACAGGTCAGTATGTCCATCATTAAATCAAGGCTGCATGTGAGAATGGAATGTATATAACACATGTCTTCTTTTATGTTAGTAAACCATGTTTCTAATTTTGGCCATACGTGGCAATAACTAATAGAATGTATATGTTTTCAGAAACATTAATGGCTCATTGCATACTATGATTTTTTTACAGCTGTCGTCCTGTTTTACATTTTACCATCTTTTATTTTTGTTTGAGATTGTCATTATAATTTTTAAAGCTTTGGCCCTGGAATTCAAGATCCTGGTCTCTCCCACCCAAAACTAGTTTTCACCAACTAACTTCCCCCATCATTTCTTGCTTCATATTTGTTAATTCATTTCTGGTTTACACGACTTCAGGCAGATAAAGCAGCTACAAAAGCTATGCCTGTCAATCGAGTAGGTGATATTGGATTAGCTCCTGGGATTTCTGCCTCTATTTATATCAGCTTAACTAATTACCAATTCATACGGCCAACTCTCAACTGACAAGGCCTAAGTAACAGGGGCTATCCTAACACAATGATTATTTATATAGCTTGTACATGTGACATAATATTCGTTATTTTCACAACCACCAAAAATTCATTTGAAAGTGAAAGTTCTTCTGCTGTTGATATTAAAAATCACGAAATTTTCTTCACATCAATTGTGTACTTTTTTAATGTGAATGAGTTCTTTTTTTCTGGCTTGTGAACTTATACCTGTGAGGATTCCATATGTGCTTCTTACCATGCAATAGGATTCACTAATGGAAGTAAAATATAAGTTGGGACAGAAAATGTTTCAAGCTTAAATTCCTTAGTTTTGGTTTGCGTTTATTGTTGTTGAGTGTTGTCTTGAAGAGTATTGAAGAAACTGAGTGTTGTAAAGCATATGGTTCTGCTGCCGAGAGTTATTTGTCCTCTTTTGACCGTACTAAGCCACCTGAGGAGGTAAGTTATTAATGTTGATTATATATTTCTTTTTCTTTCCTTTTCTAATTACAATGCTTGTAGGTTGCTTTGAGGGAAACACACGAAAAAGCAGTTCGAATTTCAATGGTGGCTTTTACTGCTAGTGCTGTAGGGGTTGGTTCAATCAGAACAAAATATGAAGGCAGGCTGCAGAAATTCCTCAAAAAGGCATTTGAGGCATTGAATATTCAAAATTATGAGTGCAATTAACTGTTTAAACTTTTCTTTTGAGTCAGGTATCTTACAAACCCAACAATTTATTCTGAGATTTTGGATAGAGAGATGAGAAAACAGAAAAAAGAAAAAGCAAGAACATTTCTGTAATGTGTACAGAATGGAAAACAGAATAAAAGAGAGAATTCACCTTCCAAGGGTTTCCCCTTATACAACTGTTTGCTACTTAGTTCCTCAAATTCTAATAATTCAGAATGAAACCTCTTCTATTCTGTCCTATTCTTTTAGCTAAGCCCTTATTCATGCAATGCTAAACACAATCAATTTTGTAGCTACTCTTAAATCATGCAACTATTTTTTGTAACTGCTCCAATTGCTTTGCATCATCTTCCTTTTATTCTTCTATAATTCTTTTCTTTGTCTTGGGTTATATCAGTTCCATCTCCTTGAAGTTCAACCTTGTCCTAAAGGTGGAAATTGGGGATTCTCCCCTATATGAAAATTTTTTATTGTCATCTTTGCATATAATGCTTTTCCCACTTGAGTTGGGATAATCTCCCTGTTATCGTGTACTTGTTCATCTTCTAGACTTCTACCAGCACCAAGATTGTAATTGTCATACTTTTTTTTGGGCATTTGTACATGGGACTAAATGGCTGGCTACATTGAAAACATGTCCCTTCTTCCTGTCTTTTGTTATACTATTGATAAGGAAGCTTTTGTGCTCCTGTGTTTCTCTTGGGAATGTGCTAGTGGTGGTGGACTTTTTTGCTGACTGATCTGATGCTCTATGTCCTTGAACACCCCTGTCTGAATTGTATGTTGGGCTCAAGGTATTCCTGACTGGGCCTAAAGATGCCTGTCTTTGAGTAAGTTTGGTTAATCCCATGGGGCATCCCAAATCGACTGCATTTGAGTTACCATTCTTGGCTTCCTGCACTAGATTAATGCTTGAACGAGTGAAATGGAGACTTTGAGAATTCTGAGAGATATTTAGTACACAGCTCTTCTTCAGCTGTGAAGTTAATGTTTTTTAAGTATGCTGTTTGTCATTCTCCTCTCTTTCAATGCTAATACCGTCTTTCTTTATTCGTATATTCTTTAGTTGCCAAAATCCTTCAACATTGTCCTTGTTCTTTTGTATTTTGCCTCATTTGAGTCCAGAGAGCATAACTACACTCTGCTTGCTGGTTGTCTTTCTCGGGAATTCCACTGAGCTATCTAATGCTTCTAATCTCTTCCATTCTTCCTTGGTAAGAGATCTGTATGCGAGTTCAAATTGTTGCGAGCTGAACACCTAAGTCTAATATTTCAGGGAAAGGTACAGTGGAACAGAAAAAGAGAAAAAGAAAGAACACTTTTATGATGTAGATTAAATGACTAACAGAAAAAAGGCAAGGGTTTCCCTCCAACAAAGGCTTTCCCTTTTTACAACTGAGCTACTGCTTGCTCAATTTTAGCAATTCTGAGTGAATCGTCCTCTACACTTTCTAACTATTTAAGCTACCCTTGTTCCTACAACTCCAATAGTCCGACCACCTACTAGTCCTGTAAATATAGCTAATTTGTCTCATCTTTATTTCTACTGTCTTGAATCTTATTAAGGTGTCTTTTTTGTGTGTGGGGAGAAGGGGGGTAGGGGTTGGGTTACAAATTTTTCCCCATTATTGTGGACTGTACACCCGTGTTATCATTTGCTTATAATGCTAAAAAATTCATCTATCTTCTGCAGGCAGCATATTGGGCATGTTTAAGCTTTTTTTTTTCCTTTCTTGAAGCATTTTTTTTAAAAATAAAATAAGCTTTTTCTGTTTTTTTGATGTGTTTGTCTAAACTGCTTTAGCAGAAAATTGCTTTTTTTAAGAGCAACTCCTATCTCTTAAAAAGTCATTTTTTTTAGAATCACTTTTCTTAAGTTTAAACAAACTCATAATATATAACCAGGATATTTGATCTCCACTCTCTAGTTTTGTTGATAGAATAATTTAGCTTCTCTAATTTAGAGAAGTTTTAATCTCTTCAAACTCATAAGCTACTTGGGCACATCTTCTGGCAAAATTGTAACATGCTGCAGCTGCTCCTTATTGGACTAATTTTGAAGGATTTAGTGGGAGCCTTGCAGGGTTTCTGCTACTTTGCAATTAGAACCTTGAAGTAAATATGGTTGGTGCTACATAGGATCGCTTGTGTGGTTTCTGTTGTAAATCATATAGGGTGGATAAAGTTTTACTTTGGCTATAGAATCCCGTTCTTAGTAGTCCTTCTGTTTCTATTTTAATCTGTAGAATTTGGAAACCAAGCAGTGGCTCAGTTTTGAAGAAGAGACCCTTAGAAGGAGAATTCTCTCCTTTACTGTCAATGAATCACCCAATCAAATTAGATTTCTACTTTCTTGTAAGTCTGTGACAGTTTCGTTTAGATTTATTTCCTTTTTTTCTTATTGTCAAGCATCATGTGGTGCTTACTGCTTCTGTGAAAAATTGAAAGAATTATTAAAATGAATTCTGGTTTTTGACTTTTTACTAACCTAACGTGACTATAATTCTTACACTAGTTATTTTTAATGGGCGTGCCTTTTTTCTGTTTGGGGAGTGGGCTAATATTGTATGTCATGCTTCTATTTTGTTGACTCGGGACAGGATTATAAGAAGAATGCGTATATGGAAGCTGGTCTACAATGCTCTAATGCCATGCAGTCTATGGAAAAGAGGCGAAGGACGGCTTGTAATGCTTCTGATTCAAAGATAGATAATGTTGCCAAGGTAATTGTTCGTCTAGCTGCAAATTTTCGTGTTTGTAGGGTGGCTTTATTGAAATGACAAACTGACTTGATTATGTATATCTTGTGCAGGTTCTTGATGCTTTTTTATGTGAATATGAAAAATCCATTCCAGCTCCAGGGAAGTGGCAAAATCTTGCTGTCTTCTTACAACAAAGGTTTGTATTCAGATATTGTTTTTAATTGTTTCTTTTCTTTTAAAATTGAATTTTAATAGTTTACTTGTTGGCGATACTAGTTTTGAAGGACCAGCACTAGACCTGACCAGGAGACTGATAAATAAAGTTGAATCTGACAAGAGTTCTCTCAGTTTAAATTATCGATTGATTGAAGATAAGATGGCCTTGCTTATTAAGCAGCTGGAAACCAGTGAAAGTGAAAAATCTTAGTATATTAAACGCTATGAGGATGCCATCAATGATAAGAAGCAGCTAACTGATGAATAAATGAAGAGCATAACTGATCTGCGTAGCTGTCGCTTGCTGGATGAGAGATATTATAGTTTATCAAAAACATTGGATTCTACCAAGCAAGAATGCATGGATTGGAAAAGAAAATATGAACAAGTTTTATCAAGGCATAAATCTGAGGAAGGCCAAGCTAGTTCTGAAATAGCAGCCCTCAAGTCACGTAGTAGTGCTGCTGAAGCAAGGTTGGATGCAGCTAGGGAGCTATCTCAGTCTTCTCAGGAGGAGGCTGAAGAGTGGAAGCGGAAGCGGAAGTATGACATTGCTGTTAGAGAAGTAAAAGCTGCTCTAGAGAAGGCAGCAATTGTGCAGGAGTACACAAACAAGCAAACACAATTGAGGGAAGATGCTTTAAGAGAGGAGTTTTCTGGTACTTTGGCTGAAAAGGTAAAGCTCTCTGATGTTCCTGCTCTGCGCTTTTGCAAATCTCTGGTTGCCTAGAATTGTGTTACAAAGATAAGCTTATTAATGTTGTATATGATGAATGGGATGGAGAATGGGGTTCTTATTCATTTCTCCTTGTTGGTCTATACAGGAAGATAAAATAAAGGAGAAAACTGCCAAAATTAAGCATCCTAAGCAGTGTTTATCAACTTTGAAATTGGAATTGAAGGTTGTTGCGCACTTGACAAGTGTACTGATCATTTTAAGTAATAAAGTGATAAAAAAAATATTGTCTTCACGAGGATTGAGACACTAATGTTATCACAACTAATATTTTTAAATTGGATTAAGAAAAACTGATAAGATTGAGTTTTAATATTTTTATGTGATGAAATTTAAATACTAAGAACTAGGAATTAATGAGGACTCAAAGATAACAATATTTGAATTTTAGGAAAATTATGAGAAAGAATTATAGTCAAGGCATACACCGTTTTGATCCCACCTTATCTAATTAGATTGATTACTACATTCAATTATACTAATTATTCAGTAATGCCTTTTTACATGAACCCTAGTTAAAGACTAATTCCTTAGTAACTTTAACCCTTTAACCCAAGTAAAAATCCTAATTCTTTAGTGATTCCTCTTCGATCAAACATTAAGTGAGACGCATCAATTCATCTGCAGTTATACATCTCTATCCCTAGGTAATGTACCAATTGTTTTTCCACCTTTGTCAGAAATCAAAGTCCCAATATTCCTATTGTGAACCCTAACTCTCAAAACTTTATTAAAGTGATTAATTTCAATAAAGATATATAATCCATTCAATCACAAGGTAAAATAAAATACTTTAGCATAAAGAATAATAGAATTCAATCGAACATCAAAAGAGTTCACATTAGGTTGTGGCCTTAACTACAAAGAATAAATTAGCCAACCCTGCTCATAATTGACTTCCAAATCATAAACACAGTGTACCTAGATAAAGAAAGATAAAAAGAAGAAGAAGAAGTAACCCTTCAATCTTGATTCCAAGTCTCTTGACCTAGCTTCCTTCAATCTCAAGCAGCCTCCTTTTTCTCTTTTATGTGATTTCTTTGTATTCCCCCACTCCTCTCCTTTTTTGTCTTCCCAGTCCATATATATATAGCTAGGTTATCAAAATCTCCTCCTATCTTCTATTTTCGTGCAATATTTACTCAAATTTTGAAATCCTGTGTCACTGGCGCTCATAGCATGGCTTCCCACGCTGATAACGTGGCCTGTTAATTGTTGGCGCTGATGGCGTCACATTCCAGAAAGATTGCTTTCTGTTTGCTTCATGGCACTATTGGCATGACTTCCAACGCTGGTAGTGCCATACTCCAAAATCTTGGTTTGTTGACTTTTCTTTCCTTCACTTTTTCTCTTGTTTTTCCTGCTATAAATTGCACAAAGATGAGATAAGTTGTGAATTGAAACTAATCAATCAAAATATTCAAAATGAGATCAAATATAGTTCCATTATAATCAATTCTTACTTCTTTTTTAGCTTGAAAAACATTATATGCTAGACTCATATGAAAGGTAAGATTCATGCCTGCAAAGATAATTCAAGAGAACTGTTTTACTCTTTTGCTGTCACTTCCACCTTCATATCTTTTTTATATGGTTAGTCAGATGGACTATTTGTCCCACAGAGCACTTCAAGGGCTCTCAGTAAGACAAGATTTATCTTGTGCACGTTTGTAATGAATTACGAGTTTTTTTATTTGATACTCCGACCTATCCCTTCCACCCCCACCAAAAAAAAAAAAGAAATAAAAAACCGAACTAATGGTTGGAGTTGAGAGTATTAGGAATTATCAACTTGATTGTGTGAAGTGCCATGGTTGGTGTTTTAACTGAGTAGCACTTGATTTAAACAACAATGTACAGCAGAGAAACACTTTTGATAACTGAAGTCAATTTGGATACTTTTGCAATTGATTTTTTTTGTATTATCTATTATACACATGTTGACCTTTTGGGTTTAAATACCATGTCTGACGCTAGAAATGTCTGCAGGCTGCTGAGTCAAAAATAAGAAATCATGAATCAGAGATATCACCACTGAGGCTTGAAATTAAAATGTTGACTGAGATATTGAAAATTGAAAATGCCAGGGCTCAGTCATATGAGAAGGATGTGATGGTAATTCAACAGGAGATTAACCATCTAAAGGAGAAGTACAACACCAAGTGCATAAAATTTGAGGAAGTTCAGGAAAGATGTCAAAATGCTGAAAAAGAAGCTGTAAGGGGTACTGAAGTAGCTGACAAAGCTAGGGCTGAAGCCGACTTGGCTCAGAAGGAGAAGAGCGAGATGCAGAGAGGCTTACAATGGACAGACTGGCACATATTGAGAGGACTGAGAAAAATTGAATATTTGGAGAGGGAGAAAGATAATTTGGAAGATGAATTGCAAAGAGTGAGGGATTCAGAGAAAGATGCACTTGTTAGGGTTTCAAAACTAGAGGAAAAGGTGGAACAGAGAGAGAAGGATATAGATTCACTTTTGGAGAAAGATGGAACACGGGTGAAGTAGCACACAGATTCTTGATCTACTTTTGGAAACAGAACGTGAAACATGTGCTCAGGCAAATAGCAGGGCTGACTCTCTCTCTCTCCAGTTACAGTATGCACAAGCAAAAATTGATTCTCTACATCAAGAGCTGACCAAGTTTCGACTGAATGAAACAATATTGGACAGTGAGCTAAAAACTGCCTCTTGTGGAAAGCGTTTGTGGGTAGATGATGATATAGGTGTAGAATCTGTTCAGGACATGGATTCGAGCCCTAGAATCTTAAGGGGGACTAAGAGATCTAAGAGTACATCTAATCCACTTAAGTTTACACGTCTGGAAGATGTTGGTTCCATTGGGGGTGATGAAGAAGACTATATATAGTTAACAAATCAACGAGGATGACTATAAAAAGTTTTCAATTCAGAAGCTCAAGCACGAGCTGACAAAACATAACTACGGTGATCAGCTGCTTGAGTTGAAGAGTCCCAACAAGAAAGCTATCATTGCTCTGTACGAGAAATGTGTTCTTCAGAAGTCATAGGCATAGCAGTTCTGTAAAGACTTATACCAGAACGAAGCATGTAATCATGTCAGCCAGTAGAGGCCTCTAACATGGGTGTGGGCCATACAAATTTCATTTATATTTGGTGGAACATCTATCTGGACCAAAAGTGTTTTGTTTAATTCGATTTTTCAGTTTTAGTGCTTTATTATACTGTATGTGTTTAGTTGGCTTGCTAGTAATGACATCGAGTTGGCAGAAGAGATGATGGCCTGATCTTTATTTGTTAAATTAAATTAAATGGTCGAGTTAGTTGTATTGAGTAGGTTTTCTAAAGTTGTATTCGGTGTTTATTTGTAAGTTAGCGCTACTAAAATGGATGTTAAATTAGTTTTGAACCATATAATTTAGATTAGCCTTTTGGTTGAACATCCCTTTTGTTCCTGAAGAACGGATTAAAAAGGTGAGCAGTCACCGACAGATAAAATTGTATATTTGATGGGCCTCCTTTTGCAAAGACTTTTGGACGCATGTCTACGTGACAAAGTACCAACATATGAATAGAGGGTACCTGTCCTACATTACATTTTGTATGTGTTGTTTCATGCGGTAACTTATGTGCGTGGTTTCTTCACAGTAAGCAACTTCCATTGGACAAGCTCACAAAATAGCAATTGCAAAGAGCTAGCCAAAACAACCATATTAAAAAAAGAAGAACCGTACGCAACAAGTTTCATTCCTTTCGACCACTATACCAGATTAGAAAGTCTTAACTAAGGTGAAAAGTATTCATATTAAGAATTTAAGATTGTAACTATCGACATTGTTAGTTTTCAATGCATGTTTACAACTTATAGTCAACTAACTTTACTCATAAAGAAAATAGATGAGAGCCCATAATGGGAGAATCTTTAAGGATTGTTATTTAGACAGGATATTAACAGATATTGTTACAGGAGACTCGTGTAACTTATTGTCAAGTGTAAAAAAGTTGCACATTGCATCTAATCATAATCTCATTCTCATACTATTATAAATTTATTGAATTTGATAATAATTATCTTAAAAATTATATCAATAACAATTTTTGTTTAATTGACACTATTTTTTACACCTACAGTGTACAGTTATTAAATCCAAAAACTAATGTAAGAAAAAAGTAATATTAAATTGACAATATATACATCCAGTCAGAAAAGCGATGAGGACATGCTTATAATAAGTTTGTTGGATTAACATTCAAATTAAGAAAGATAAATTATATTTGCATAATAAAAATAGATAGAAACACAAAAATAAATTAAAATAATAATACTTTAAAAAAATATTACGTAAAATTTATTGTATACGTAATACAATTCATTAAGAAAACTTTTTGGTTTTTTGAAGAACATTAAGAAAACCTTGAACTTCTGCAATGAAATCATTTCTTTTGCCCCTTAGTTTGTAATTATTTAATTTGTATAGATTGATTTATTCTCGTTAGACGTACACGTACACGTACGTAGAAACGTAGGGGATAACCGATAATGGATATGATCCTTGAGGCAGGCGCTTTCCAATTTCTGGTATTCAAAGTTCCACATTTTCTTGTCGCGTACGCTTTTGGCACTTGAACTTAGTCAATAAGTTAGTGGATAACATTTCTATTAAGATATTAACGGGATAATTTCTTAACTAGAAGCTTGTGGAGAAAGAAAACAAGAAGGTTCTAATTAGTAATAGCAATACAGTTAATTAATTATTATTATTATTTAATTACATATTATCATATAAACTTGTTAGTTTTTATCAATTTATTGTAAAGTCATACAATGTTTTTATAGGTTAATTATATAATTTTTATAGCATTATCTAGAGTAATAATAAAGCAACTAAAAAAAAAAGGTAAGAAACAATAAAATTTTTCCACAATAAACATGGAGAAACTATGGTTTTAAACTGTGGTAAACAACTGCAATTGCGACTCCAATATTATTGTTGTAGTGGTATCCGCAATCGCATTTGTACGTAATGAAATTATATTGAAAACGCGACGAAACCTTAACAAATTTCTATTCCATTTTTTGTCAAGAAAAGATAAAGATTCTGATGTTAATATCTTCTATTCTAACTTCCAATTGTCAATAGTTTAATGGGTATATCACATGAGATGTTGGAAATATCAAATTTTAAAATAAAGATTTAAATATATTTTTAATCCTTTAAATTTGAATAATTACTTTTTTTTATCCTTTAAAATCAAAATTACTTTTATTAGTACTTCAAATTTTTTTTAAATTATTTTTAATCACCCTTTGTTCATTATATTTACGATTTCATAATTTATAACTATTTTTAACTGTCAAAATAAATATTTTGAATTTAATTTTAAAAAATATTTTTTGGTAATATTAAATTGTCAAAATATTTGACTCATGGATTTGTAAACATTTTTTTTATATATTATGAACGAATTTAAACTGTCACAAATCATTCTTAAAAAAATTAAATTAAAAAAAATATTATAAAAGTGAGAAATCATCACAAATTATGATACCATTAGAAAAAAATATTTAAAGGGACTAAAAGTATCTTTTAAACATTTAAGAGACTAATAAATTTTTTTTTGAATGACTAAAAAATAATTACTTAAATTTAAAGGAGTAAAAATATATTTAAGTCTGAAATAAATAAAAAGTTATGTTATCTTATATAAAAAAAGATATATCAATAATTAAAATAATTATAAAATTCTTTTTTATATTAAGTGGGCAAACATATAATAATTTTACGTCATAGCAACTGCAATCCGCATCACTAATTGGAAAGAGGGAGAAAAACTACAAGGAACTACAATTTAGAACCATAAATAAGATAAATCTACTATCTTCGCATTATTTTACGATCGACCTTTCAAAGAAAAAGAAGGTTCTATTGCATCAACGGCAAAGGCAAGAGGGGGAAAAACTACAAGGGACAAACTTCCCAGCAAATTAAGTTGCTGACATGCATAATACAATAATAATGAAACATCTCAGCAATTTTTTCAGGATTGAGGGGGTGGAAAATTCAATTCTAGACAAAACACAGTATATAGACTGACATAGTTCTGAAGAGTAGTCAACAAACGATAACCCTACTACTATTGTAATATCTATAAACACATTTTACGAATATACATGTACCCTAAAATTAAAATCAAACTACAGTACTGCAAATGTATATACCTAACTTGCTTGTTGTCAACTTCAACCAGGGTCAAATATGGGAAATTAAGTCCACCATGCCTGCACCATATTGATCTCAATAAGGAAGCCAACTTATTTTTCCAACCCTTGAAATTCCTTCATTCTAATCCCACATATAAATACTGTTACGTACTGATCAATTAGTAAAGGAAACAATATGGAGAACATACATATGCAAATCATTGTCATTGCTGCTCTACCTAGAAGCTCTTCCCAGTGTTACTTTCAAATCTTGCTTTCTTTGCATCCATTGTTAAGCGAATATAAGAGCCATCAACTTGAACAACCGAGCTGGGAATAATTAGTTGTGAGGAACTTTCCTTATTATGACTCACATGGACGTGATCATAATCTATGTAAGGGGCATTGTAGCAATCCAAAAGAGTTGCAGTAGTTTTAGGTATTAATGATGTATTAATGTTGTCTTGGCCACTTCCATCATTCAACATTTTTTCGTACGAATCCTTTATGATAATGGGATTGCCACATTGTCTAGGTTGTGTCTGATAGAAGACCTTTGAAACAACTAATTCTCCATCTTTCTCTTCTTCAGTACTGCCAAGATGGTATTGATGCATCACCCAATTAGTTTTCTCAGGCTTCTTTTGCCTTCCATAGTTGGTGTAGAGCACTAGTATTTTCTTAAAACCTTTTACTGCACCACCAGCTGCTGCAAAAACTGCTCTAGTTTTTCCCGTTTTGTGCCATCTTGTTTCACTTCCTTCATCATCAGTGTGAACCTTTCTTCTTTTCCTCGTTCCAGTTGTGTATGCTTTTGAGGGCCTGTGAAAGAAGTGGCGGATCTGTCCATCTTTGCTAACACCTGCATTGTTTCATTGAACAATTTCTCATATCTCTCGTATTGCATCATCTAGGTATCATATCTTTCATTTCTCTCTCTCTCTCTCTCTCTTCATTCCACAAATTCCACATCCCACAGGGGATGCCAGAAAAAAGTTACCCTTTTTAATTTGTGAATGATGTTTGGGAATTGAATCTCAAAAAATTGGGTATTACCCAGTAGGAAAAATTTAAACATATATATATATATATATATATACATATATATATATATATATATATATATATATATCCATTGTGAAATGTATTTAGACGAAAAGAAGAGATAAAAACAAAAAAGAAAAGGTAAGGAGAAAAAAAATAGATATAATAAATGATATGTTAGTAAAAAAAGAGAGATAAAATTAAAGAAAATTTGATGCAAATGAAATATAAGAGAAAATGAGTGTATATTTATAAAAGTTGAATGGAGTAAGAAATTGAGAAAGCTCCCCATTAAGAGTAAATAGCCAGCAACCTCATTTTTCTTTTGTTGATACAATTAGCCGCCAACAATCCTCTATTTGGTATCATGTTGAAATATGACATAAAATAAAATAAAAATATTGCTGAAAATTATGGGATGACAATTACATTTCTCTTGCTACATGTCTAATGGAAGATAAGATGCCACTTTTGATCAGTTTGGTAGTCATTGCTAACTTAAGAACTTTCTTGCAACATAGTTGAACAAGAAGTTGGTTATATAAAAGAGCCGAGTGCTTCTCCCATGTGCAAGAACTTTCTTTGGACATATCATCTTAAGAATGACACATACAAGGAGTACTGGACGGAAAGTTTTCTTTGCTACGTTACAATTGCAAGAACGACGAATGAAGAAATGCATGATTGTTTAGACTTGTAATTTTTTTATATTTCAGGTTATCCGTTTATTTTTACCCCCAATTTCACATACTAGCTAGAATTTCTAGCTCATATTAAAATCTTTAGTATCTCTAAAAATATGAAGAAAATTTAATGTTAAACCAAAAATATTTTATCATATGTTAATTTTGAGATCTCATTTTATATAGAGTGCATAAAATGTTCTGCTGTCATTTTCAAATTTGAACCGCCTTATGATTAGAGATCCTTTTTAAAGAAACAAAAATCATTTCATTGCTAAAACAATTAATTTCATGCATGCGGTATCGTGCACATCAAGACGTGTCTACCAATAAATGAGTATTCCAATGATGTGTATATGCAAAGTATTCTAAACCACGAAACTATACTAATTAATTAGACAAAAAATAATTAAAATAAAATAAAATAAGTAAAACATGAAGCACCTGGTAGCTTTTCTGGGTGTGTATAACAGATGCCATTTTCGCCTTCAAGCGTTGGTATGAACTCATCAATAAGGGGATGAAGCTTGCATGCATCAAACGCCACTTTTGCCTCCAAATGTTCTAATATTTCTTGGTCATTTGGGTCAAACTTCACTCCAGCTGGTAACCCCGGCAAGTCATGGATTCCACCCTAATATTTCACCACGCACGTACAACACAAACTAATTAAAGTTTGGTCCATATATAAACACAAAAGCAACTACTTAAAAAAGAGAAAAGCACAAACATGTATAGGTTAAGGAAACATACAAATTAATGTGGGGATTAGAAACCTATATTTATATAATAAGTACCTGATCTTTGAATTCAATGTTATGGCCGCACGAGGGGCATGTTATGGTTCTAATTTCTTCGGTGAGCTTTATGTCATCAGTAACATCAGTGTTAGGGGTAATAGTTATTGTTGGCGTGATTGATTCAATAACCCTATCCTCATCAGAGTCATTGCACCATGTCATCTTTTTGTGTTAATTTCCTATGCACTTGCACATATATGTATATATATCTCAAAACAAAATCCTTTTTCTTCCAAACCCTCCTACAATATCAGCTCCTCCCTAATAAAATACAAAAAAAAAAAAAAATAGAGATGAAAAGGGGTGAAGAAAGGTAAAGCTAGTAGTAGCTTTGTCTCTTTGGGGACTCGTTTATTCTGAATCAACTTCTCTATTTGCTGAAAGAGAGAGAATTTAATCGTACCAGGGTGCCACTTTTCCTTCTTCTGTATGTGTTTATGCTAAGATTCAATGATTGAGCTGTGCTTGATTTCCCTAACTGCTGGCTGGGTCTTGTTCAGAGAGAGAGAGAGAGAGAGAGAGAGAGAGAGAGAGAGAGAGAGGATATAAAAAAAGGTAAGAAAATAAAGGGTGGGTCTAGATATAGGGAAGGATGCTTGGAGGTCACGTTTGGCTACGCTCTCGTATATACGCTTTTACCACGGAATAAGTGCGTCCTAGCTATTTAGGAAGACTTTTTTCGGATACAACAACTAATTGCACCTGACCTAATTAAGTAATTAATTAAAAAGGGTATCGTTATTATACATGTATTAATATTAAAACTTTACTAGCAAAAGGAAAGATAAAGCACAATTATAATTAATCATTATATATAACCCGAGTTAAAAAGATAGGGGAAAAGGTGGTGGTAGCAAAGAGTGGAGACGGGGCAACCTGATTCTTCTTAAGACGTTTCACCACTCTAGAGTGTATGTGTTTTGCGCGTGTTGGGAGTTCATTAGCCGCAGCATCAAATTTGAGTGCAGTTAAAGATATGTGAAAATTCATACGCATCAGAAGAGACATGTACATACGAACCGATCAAGAATGTAATCTGAGGAATACATTTGTTTTATGTAATTAGCTTTCATAGAACTTCATATTTAACTCTTTCAAAAGTTGAAATGCATGAGTTAATTTTAATTTAAGAGAGAAGTTGAATTTATTTTCGTAAGTATATTCCTGTGACTCGCCTTTTTCACGTAGATTCCATGTTTAGTCAATATCTCTCGCTACCCTTTATTAACACCCATACCAAACAATTATTCCACGTATATTGTCCTCTGAACACAACGAAAATAGGTTCAAAGTTTCACGCAGAACATGTTACAATATTAGAATTTCGTAAAGAATTTTGTTTACCATGGTCTTAAACACAATAATTAAAAGATTGAAAAAGACAATACATTTAATATTAATAAGGAATTGTTACATTTTGCTAACTAGCTAGAAGATCGAAGTGGTTTCATTTCATGGTGGTACCATTTATTTTCACATGTGGAGGGAGACATGCAACCCTCGTTGAATTAGGATCAGTTGCCCTTTGAATGCTCGATTTTTTGCATTTACATACTTTTGAACGTGTTTATGCTAGTATATATATCTCAATTAGCCTAGGCTAGGGGCACGGATTTTAGCATCTTACTGTTTTCCATTAAACAAGAGATATGATTATGGTATGGTACAGTACAAGACACTTGCTGCCAAAGTCATTGACGTTTCGACGTTGGGTTGTCAATTTGCATTGAATTGTATAAATGGATTTGGAACAATATAAGTATCATCTGGTTTCGATGTCGACTTCAAAGTATGGAAAATAGACACGGACACAGAAGAGCATAGCCATTTATTATGTTTTTCCACGTGGCATCCGCCGACACGTTTCTGTGAGCTTCTCAAAGAAAACACGCAAGAGAAACTTAGGCATTAAGCTTCTTGTTGTTTTTTCTTGGACGAGGAGGATGTTTTCCGCAGAATACCGTATAGTATACGCACAAGGATTGGGAACGAGTGACTACGAATATTTTGAGCTTTTGATTCTCAGTGGGGTTAGATTAAGTTTACTGAAAAGAATATAACTAATTTGATTAAACGTAAGTTGTCGAGTTCGCATTTTTATTTTTAAATTTATGAAAGAACATATTTTAAAACAAAATCATTTAGATAAAAAAATCGTAAAGTTATATATTTATATGAATTTGTTGATATGTACTTGATTATTTTTAGAATTACTATTTTAACAAGTTATAACTTTTATTAAATTATTGTAGTTTAATCAGTTGTTTCAAAAGTTATTTTTTTATAAGTTGGGGAATTAAATATAGTGTCGAATAAATTTACAATAATTCACGTATTTTATTTAATCAATTGAACTGTATTTTCTTAACTCAAAAGCTATAAATATGTAGTTGTATTAACATAGTTCTTATTAAAAAAAAAAGGGTACAAGTTAGTAAATCCTATAAAGATTTGTTAACGTATATTAACTCTGTTTTTTTTTTGGAAGAGTAATATTTTAGCAACTTATAACTTTAATTTTCTAATGTAATAAAAACTAAAAAGGTGTAGTTTGCTAAGACATTATTTCTAAAACAAAACAAATCAGTGTAAGTTAGTAAGTCTTATATTTTATATATTTTATTTAATTTTTCAAAAAATATAAAAGGAGAAAAAGTGAAAAAGAAAAAAGTTAAGATGCTTAAGATTAGACATGAGAGTACTTCACCATCGAATACATGATACGTCCTCCTTTGCATCATATTTTATATTTGTTTTGCATGTATTTTTGTGTTAGATTTAGGTTTCATTTCGTGGTTATTTCCTTAATTTATAGAGCTATTAAAATGGATTTGTCTAATCCATCTTGACTCATACAGGTCAATATTGTTCGACTTATTTAAGGTTGAGTCTTGAAAGAATTGGTCCAGAACCATCATGGGTTAGTAGGTTAAATGGGTTGATTTACCAGTTCACTTAATAAAAAAATTAATTTTAAAAAAACCAACAAAAATTTAATTTTAAAAAAATTTGAATAAATTAAAAAATATTAATTAATTTAAATCTTCCACTATCCACACACCATACCTATAGCAAGACATATTATCACAAACTGGAATTATAATAATAAAAAAATAGAAAAATGACAAATTTACTAAAGTAAAATAGTTTTAAACAAGACACTAAATAAATAAAAAAAAAATTGAAGTCTAAAATTTTGAAGTTTTAAAACAATATTGTAAAATACTAAAAGTTTAAAATTTTAAAATTTTAAAATAATATTACAAAATGCTAAAACAATAAATTAAGAAGATTAAACTCTAATTATCATCAACGGTACAAAAAGCACGTAATTACTTGCATTTAAGTTTTGTCCCAAGCAAAATATTTAATTTGAGTCACTGGATCTGCGTTGCACCACCCCACCGCATGGCCCAAACAGATACCCAAAGCCCAAAACCTTGAGTGTCGTTCCAATCTTTGACGGCTTTTTCTTCCTATGGGCCAAATGGATTGAGAATCCGGAAGACTTATATGAATTATCAATCCGTATCGGTTATATATAAGAATATTTTTTATTTTTCTGTCAGTGAAGAAATATAATCGCATCTTTGACGTGGAAGACCCAATTGCTAAAAAGGTTGGCCCATGGCTCCATTTAACCGAAGTAGATGCATGTGGGAAGCAACCGGCTAATGTTTTTTTTTTTTTAAATCCCTTTTCCCTTTCTATTGTTTATTTTATACAAAAAGGCTCAAGTGAGTGGAAATTATTATTATTATTATTATTATTATTATTATTATTATTATTTATAATAATCACGCTGAAGTTTAAATTTATGACCTTGTACACATTATTCAAATTTTTACTATTTGGCCGACCTTAGTGGTTCTATGAGTGAAAATTCTTTCACTTAGGAAAAGATTTCTCCTATAATGGGATACAAATATCTAGATGTGCATATGTGTATTTGTTCACAAAACTGTATGTAAATAGATATTATTTAGTTTATTTCATACCCTCACTTATCTAATATATTAATTTTAAAATAGAATATTACCTTTATAATTTTATAATCGCAATTCACAAATTTTATTTTAATAACATGATCTTTTGATGTGAAAATTAAAAATTCTAACATTTTACTGTTGTGGTCAAGTATCTTTATTATTGTAATTGTAGTGCAATATTATTGTTTCTTTCTTGGTCAGTTCTGTAAAAAAAAAAATAGTTTGTTGGTCAAGAAGTATCCTTAGTCAACTATATAATAGCTTTAATTTCATAATTATGATATTCAATACTACCAACATTTTTGTTTAATTAATAAGAGTAATTGGTTGAGAAATGTCTGGTATGAGCAGGTACCTATAAGATGCAATGATGAAATATGAGTACTTTATATTATAAACAATTTTGTTCAACCCAAAAATATTTACAAGATGATGAAGTTAATTATTTTATCAAAAAAAAATTATTTATACATGAACCTCAATTAAAATCTTACTTAGAGAGAATCAAACATATAAAATATAAAATTCACGTAAGAAATTGACACTAATTGTATACTTTTAATTGAGGTCCTAAAAAAAGTTTGTTATTGATATTGAAATATTGAAATAGTAAACACAAATATCTAATACAAATAATACGTAAGATGATATTAATATTGTCTATTTGAATTAGTTAAATCGGTTAAACTGCAAAGTTACAATCTATTTTTTTATAAAGATCACAAGTATTCAATAATCACTAAGATAGTAATATTTATTTTCCAAATATTTTATTTCAAGACTCCAATGTGAGACTACTAATTGTTTTAATGTTTTTTTTATAAGGGCTGTTATAAAGCTTTCTATAAACTTAAAAACGACATTAAGTTCTCAAAATCTAAAACTCTGTATGACTAAGTAATCACAAGCTGGAAAAAGTAGGTACATAACTAACTACATATACACACATTAAAAGATGATGGAAACTAAGATTGAAAAATAAAAATGAAAGAGATAATTGAGAAGGTCACTTTCATTAACAAAAGGATTCCCATGCCACACGGAACCAGAGGTTAATATTCACCGTCCTAACGACAACGGCACCGTCCCACCTTTCTCTTTCAAAATTCCCCACCAAAAATGATTCTCTGACTCCTTAGCCTGTCACAACATTGGGGATAAGCCATAAGGCCCCTCCCTCATCAAAAAGCCACCAATTTTCTTACCAATTACTGCCATCCGATGAATCTCAACTAACTTACCTCACTAATATTGTCCTCTTCATTTCAATCAATTTGGTAACTAATCATATGATAATAAGACCAAGTTTTTTTTTTCCTTGGTAATTGGTCAGACCCCATTTTTTTGGTACAAAATTGGAAGGCAATTTGCTCAATCAAATTGACTTTTGAGTACATCATCACGAAGATCAGAGACACACTTCCGTTTCTAAGTTGTTCAAAATGGTTGCCACTTGAGCCATCGAAGGCCTACATTTGCGTGAATTACCAACACATGCTGAAGCAACTTTGGCTAATCTAACCAAAGGCTTCATGTCAGAAGGAATCACCAACCTAGGATCCAAAAGTTCACTAAAACTCGTTTCCCTTATCAAAGGTAAAGCCCACTTCACCAACATTCCTCCCTCACACCCTTTCCCACTTAAAAGCTCCAACAAAACCACCCCTAACCCATAAACATCACTTTCCTTGGTAGCTACACCACCACCCCTTCTTTCACTCCAATACTCATCATCCACATACCCCACTATCCCCCTCTTTTCCACAGGTGCCAAAAAGTTAAGCCCATAATCACAAATCCTAGCACAAAAGTTAACATCAATTAGAATATTAGAGGACTTAACACACCCATGTACTATGTTTGGTGCCACCACTTCATGCAGGTATTGAAGCCCTCTAGCTGCTCCAGCTGCAATCCTGAACCTCTTGTTCCAATCCAAAAGCGAAGCCCCATCTTGATTTTGGTGCAAGTAGAAGTCCAAGCTTGCCATGTGCACAAACTCCATCAAAACAACTCTCTCCCCGGGTGCTTCTGAGAACCCTGTGATAGGAACAACGTTGGGGTGTTGAGCCAAGGAGAGCCACTTCAACACGGATGAGAAACCAAACCCTGCATTGCTCAACACAAGAAAGGGGTGAATACGCTTCACGGCTACAAGTTGTTGTTGTTCTTTCTCTAGTGTCCCTGCATACACGGTTCCTAAGCGACCCTGGCCAATGATTCTCCTGTGGTTGAAGCCATCTGTGGCAGCATCGATTTCCATCAAGGGGTATCCACGAGCACAAAGCTTCACGGGAAGTGTTTCTTCGGATTCAACGGGCTTCTTCTTGCAAGCAAGGAAGAGGATGATGGCAAGAACGATGAGAGATGTGGATAGAGTGATCATGACCAGGTCATAAGCTATATGCTCAACATGGTTCATTTTTTACTGTTGTGATCTTTTCAATTGATTGCTTGATTGAATGGCTATGGCTAGTGATGGGTTATTGGATGGATTGTCAAAGAGGTGTGTGGAAGAAGGTTATATATATATATATATATATATATATATATATATATATATATATATATATATATATACATGTGAGTAGGATGCGGAGATATCAAACACAGTTGGAAGATAAGTTGAAAATGAAAAATGGATGGATAGATTGGTCAGATTAGTTATGGTATTTGATAGCTGGCACCTCTACCTCTCACTACTACAAAAGCTGGTTTCTACTGCCATTAACGACAGTTCTTTAAAAATCGACTAGTATGGTATGCAGTGGTAATTTCGTAATTATTTGAATAATAATATGCAAACAAAGTCGGTTTATACAATGATCAACGTTGTAGGATAACATACAAATACGGTTACGTAAAAACCGACCTATATATTACTTGACAAATTGTATTTCTACTTTTTAATAAGTATTTTTGGGATATTAATTAAAAAAATCTAAAAATATTTATTATATAAACTATAGGAGAACGTAAAAAGATTATAGATAATATATTTTTTTATCTCTCAATAAAAAAAATTATTTTGAATTTTTTAACCGATGACCTAGAGAATTTGGATGGTTTTTATGTAAAAATTATTTAGCTGTATGTAAGAAAGAAGAGATAGAAGATAGTTAATGAAATAGAGAAACATAAAAAAAAAAAAAAAAGTTTACAATTAAAAATGTATTGTATATTAAATGAATATAATCTAATTATGTTTATACGAGAAAGTGTTAAAATGATATGTTGAAGTAAAAGACTACCGATATCCGTATTTGTACTCTAACGCAACTAATGCTTTTAGCACACATGCATTCTTAACTTGTAAAGGGTAACATAAGCATGCACTTATGTTTACATTTAATTGAAAGGTTGTTTAGCACACTAGTATCCTCGCAACTAACAAAAAAATATCTCTCACATTAATTAAAATGCTAGTGTATCTATAAAATTAGAGAATTTGTTACATTGCGGTCTCTTGCATTCCGTAATAAATTAAAGTAACCCTTGGTTTATTAAATAATAATGGAGTCATCTGTCATTGATCTATTCTTATTTTTGTTAATACATCCACTGACTATGGCCTCCTCGTTTGTGCTGAGGTGGGATGGCAGCATGATCAGTTGATCACATTTTAAATTATATCATAGTACTAATCTAAAAGCATTTTGGTTACCCTAATAGTAGTAGTATTTTTAGCTTATATGCCAATTGTTTGTGTACACGTAATCAGTAATGTTGATTGTTAATGGGACAATATCCATGGGTTCTGTAGTTCTTTTAAATTAGACTATTTCCACCAAAAATTGCTCATTGTGTAGAAATCTATATTTTCCTCCGTTCTTTTACATTTTGTCTTGGAGTACGTATTATTTATGTAACATTTTGTGTACGAACTTCGTTATTCTGCATAGAACAGGGGTATTGGACGTGTGGCGGTGCGATACGATAGAGCTATATCTAAGGGCTGTCTAACTAGATAGAGACAGCTTACGGAGTTGAGTGTTTCCATATACTTGTTCTTTGAGTCAGTCTTACGAAAATGCTTAGAATCTTTATTATTGTATTGGGAAAAAACATTTCTTGAAAAACATTTATTGAATGAGCTATTCAACTAGGGATGAATAGATAAATCACTTTATAATAAGATATTATTATAATTTCAAATTGAATATTTTAAACTAAAAATTAGAGAAATTAATGACGCGTGTCATTTTCAAGGAAACAAAAACACTAATAGAAATTAAGTATTTTTTTTCAATATATGAAATTAGGTAATTTTAGAAAATAATACTCTATTTAAATGTATAAAAATAGATGTAAATAAATTAGTTTAAGGCTATAAGCGATCAATACTTGAAGAAAAAGAAAAAATTGTAATTTAATAATTCTAAAAGTAACTAATTTTGAGTGTTCTTAAAAAATCTACAAATTGATTTCAATGATAAAGAAACTTATGTTTCAAGAATAAGAATTCTACTTTATTGTCCAAGAATCAAATATTATTTTTTATATTTAATTGAGAAATTTATAAATTAAAAATTATTAAATAACTTAAATACTATACACGCATTATACCAAAAAGAAAAAAAAAATACTATATACCAATGAAGAAAATCTCAACTCTCTTTCAAATTCAATAGTAATAATAATTGAAGCAAATCATAATAACAATAACAACAAACGAAGAGCCTTATTTAAAATGCATAATTGAAACTGATAATAGAATAACAATAATAAGAGGAGGAAGCATCTCTGTTTGCTATCAATTGAATGGATGGAAATGAGCAGAGAACATTGCGAACTGCGCTGGAATCTGCAATAGCCAAAACCAAGTAATTTCCCGCCATAAACATAGCTATACGGCTACAGGCTACTAATGGAAACCACAAAAATGCATGAGAAAATACTATTGGGGCCCTTGTTCTCTTCATGATGATGCTGGCCTTGGCTCCTAGCTCTGAGAAGGCCTACCAATTAATGCCACGAGATATAATAAATCTTTTATGATGCTTCTTCACCTTATTATTTTTATTTGTAATATCAGACAACTAAGGATCTGATTGCTGGATTTGGTGGAAGGATATGTTGAGTGTTCTTATAGAAAGAAAGAAGTGCTAGTATTGCTCAAGTAGCTTTCATCACATCATGGTCTATTTTGAACAGCAAAAATCCACCGTCTTCAATTATAAAGTCCATGATATGGTCATATATGTATAATCAAAGTTCAAGGATGAATCTCTAGTGTGCAACACATCCTGCCCAATTCTGAAAGGAAGGAACCTCTGATTCATGCTCATATCTTATTACTGTGATATAAGTAACATAAAACTCAAATCGTGGTGTAAGAGCTAAAAGGGCTTGCCTTCGGCTTCATGTATCCAGTTTCTTTCATGGCAGCTAAAGAATCTTCATATGATATACGCCACCAGTGTTGACACCCCCAACTGTAGATATTATCATATTCCCCCTTAACCATATTTTAACGATCCAATAATATATTGTCGCGTGGAAATATGAAGAATAGAGGCCGGAAAACTTGTGAATAAGGATAACATTTTGCAAGAAATTATATTTGTACAATAAATTATATAACAAAATATACAACTAGGAAGAGAAACAGAGAAAAGGAAGATAAATTTAAATTTAAAATGTAATAAATATAGAGTAAAAAAAAAGATAAATAAAAAACATAATATTATATAAATTATTGTACGTACTTAAAAAACTCTATTCTAGAGCTATAAGGTTTTTGAATTGAGGTCATTAATCACATTCGCCGCAGCAATACTAATACTAAGGTTTTGGAAGTCTTCACAGTAAGATATGTCTCGTGATTAATAGGAAAAATGCGACTTTTAAAAAATACCTTTTATTGTTTAATGGAGACAATATATATAAAAGAACATATAAAAAGTGTCATCGGTTAGAGTGAGAATTTTACATCTATTATATGACCAATGCAGATCCCATCAATGTAAAATGTGAGACTTTTTTTACATTAGGTCCTAATATAAACTAATATAAAAAATACTTTCTACATTAATATATTACCTGAAGTTTTACAAAACTCTTATTAGTATGATAGTAACTACGATGCTTGCATAAGAATTAAGAAATGTAAACCTTTGTATTCAACATTGAACCAAACCTTTCCCTCCATAAGTTGGTCTACGACAATCTCCACAAATACTTCCTGCAAACTTAGTCCCTTGACGTGCCAATAGTTTTTACAGCAAACCTAAATGGTCGTCCCACTACTGACACTAGTGACAAGAGGTCACTTTCATCATAATACTGTATACTAGGACTAGGAAAATGCATGTGAATCAAGGTTCTATTAATCGTTACATTTGACAAAATGAAATTCGGGACCCTTTTCTAACTACAAGATAGTTGAAAGGAAAAAGAAATCCCAAGCCCCCTACATATGACTTGTCTCCATCTTTACCCAAATCAAATTTAACAATGTAGAAATCATTTTCCACATCGACTACATCAATTCCCTCCCATCGATCTCACACAGTAAGAAAACCCCAGAAGCATCATTATCACAAATGCCCTTTCATGATAGACATAACTCATAACATGTTGTCATCAGTATAACATCAAGGCTTTAGCCTATCTCCATCTCCATCCACGAATTCTATCTTGAGCAAATTACTCCCAACATGATCCTTTTTGTGGTAAAAGATGTTGTGAATTTGGTAACCTATTATGGAAGCAACCTTTACGATGATTGGTCCATTTTCATCTAGCGGCTTTAATGAACAAGGGTGATTCAAGGGGTGTATGACTCAGTAGTAAAAATTGTTGTTGGTGGGAATTGAATATTGGACCCCTTAGTTATTAAAAATAGGCATTACCATCTCCTCTAATTTTCAATATTAAACATATGTTACAGTAATTAATATTTGAAACCCCTTATTTTTTGGGGTCCTGTGCGGTTGGACCCCTTGAATGGGCCCAGAACCGGCCCTGTCTCAAGGCATGACATTTTATTCACCTAGGTTAAAATACTTAAAACACTCACAAAAATACTTCATGGGTTTAAATATTTTGTTTGAAATACTTTTAACTTTATGTTTATGATAAATTTAAAATACCGTTAATATTTGTTAGGTTTTAATAGGGTGGTAACAAGTTATATTTGATTGGATTAGTTCGGGTAAGGTTTATTTTTTTAAAGACAATTAGAATCAAACTAATTCAATTAAGATCACTTTAGGTTATCGGGTTGTAATAAAAAAACATTATTATTTATTTTTTCAAATTTTTATCTCTACTCAATAAATATTTTATAAAAATATTGAATTTTATGTTAATGAAAGATGAAAAAATGTTTTCAATAACTAATTAATTATCTATTATATGAAAAAAATTATACTTATTTACTGTATGTGTATCACTAATTTCTGTTTCCAATATATACTGAAAAAAATGCATAATAAACATGACCAATTTAAGACATTTGGCAACAATAAATAAAAAAAGAAAGAAAGAAAACAGAAAATTTGAAGAAAGATTAAGCTCTAAAGTCTAAAATGTATTAATGTTAAAAGTTTCTTTTTTTCGTATCAAACTAGAATTTAGAAGCACTTGATTGAATTTTTAGATGAGAAACTGAATATAAACACTTCTATCAATAAGAATTTAAACACTTAACCTATTTTATTTAATTGACTGAAGATCGACAACAATTTCCAAATTAAAAAGACGATATACATTAATTAAAAGAACAATCCTAATCATCCAACTTCTTTTCATTCCGATATAGATTGACATCACTTTTGTTATTATAAGGGTAAATAGTGATTTTTGTTTTTGAATGTGTAAAGCATTGACAAATTCGTTCCTGAAAGATGAAAAATTAAATTTTATTATCCAAAAGTGTAAGAAGTGTGACAAATTCATCATTCCGTTAACTTTCGTCCGTTACTATTAATGAAAGAGTCTACATGACACAGAGGTACAAAAATATCACAAAAATAATTGCTAACATGGCTGCTAAATAGATTTTGGAAGAAAATGTCAATAAGTTACCATTAGATGAAAATGTCAGTAAATTACCATAAGAGTCAATAATTTTTTTTGAACCAAAATGTCATTAATTTTCCATTGGATCAAATGTCAATAGTTTTTTGCTGGACCAAAATGTCAGTAAGTTTTTATAGGACTAATTTGTCATATCCCAAATTTTGTTTCATTTAAAGGTAAAATATAATTTAAAAGTAATTTTTTCTCCTTTTTTTATCGTTACAAACATAATAATAACATTACAATAATCACTTAAAATAATAGGGAAACAAACATAATTAAAAGAACATAATTATGATTATTAATCAATATTATTATTATTATTATATTTATTTTAACTTATGTTTGTTTTCCTATTTTTTTAAGTTATTATTTTAATGTTATTACTATGCTTAAAAAAAAAAAGGAAAGATTTATCCTTAAATTATATTTTACCCTTGAATGAAACAAATTTTGAGATATGACAAATTAGTCCAATAGAAAAGTACTGACATTTGATCCAATAAAAAATTAATGACATTTTGGTCCAATGAAAACATATTGACATTTCGGTCCAAACAAATTAATGACATTTTGGTTCAATAAAAAATTACTGACATTTTTGTTCAATAGTAACTCACTGACATTTTGGATCCAATAGAAAATTTTGTTAAATGATAACTTACTAACATTTTCATCGAATAATAACTTAATGACGTTTTTGTCCAAAATCTATTTAACAACCATATTTATAATCATTTTTATTTCTCGATGTCATGTAGACTTTTTTATTAACAACAATGAATAGAAACTAAAATTTTCATCTTTCAAAAATAAATTTATTAATATTTTACATATTAAAAAACGAAAATAACTATTAAAAAAAACAAAGAAAATAACAAGAGAAAAACAAAGTCGTATGATATTATAACATTTTACCCATAGATCCTCTTTCTCTCTCTTCGCAGTTCGCATCCCCAGTCCCAATAATTAAAAAATAAATAAAAAGAAGTAAAAGAAAGAGAAAGAAAGAAAATAAGCGCAAAGCGATTACTTCCACTTCGTCTGTAAAACCCTAATATCTTCGATCCTTTATTATTTATTTTGCTGTTTCTCTCTCTAAAACCCAACTTTCTCTCTCAAGAACCATCAGATCTCGATCCTCCCCTCTCCCTGCAAGATCCGGTGGTGGTTCCGATTGCGCAGTAGGGTTTGGTCTAGGGTCGGTCAAGGCTGGCGAGTATTTGGGTGAAGTAAATGGCGGATTCGAGTGGTGCGAGCGTGGTGTTGCTGCGGCGGCGTTGATAGGGTTACAGTGCGGTGGCGATTAATGTTGTCTTCTATTTTAATTTTGATTTGAATGCTATACTCCCACTGCACATCACATATAGGTCATTGGTTTCTCTCTTTTTTGGTTATCAGATAATTTTTCCTTTTGACTAAGCTGAAAGACTTGAGGACTTCTAAAGATGTTGGCCCTTCATCCTGCAAAAAAGTTATCATTTAATCGATCAATTAGTAATGGCGATTTGGTTATTGTTTATGAAAGGCATGACAGCATGAAGGCTGTAACAGTGTGTGAGGGTTCAGTCCTGCAAAATCGTTTTGGTGTTTTTAAGCATTCAGACTGGATAGGAAAGCCTTTTGGATCTAAAGTATTCAGCTGTAAGGGTGGCTTTGTGTACTTGTTAGCTCCCACACCAGAATTGTGGACTCTGGTATTGAGCCACAGGACTCAGATTCTCTATATTGCGGATATTAGCTTTGTTATCATGTACTTGGAGATTGTTCCTGGTTGCGTGGTTCTTGAATCTGGAACTGGCAGTGGATCGTTGACTTCTTCGCTTGCAAGGGCAGTTTCTCCTTCAGGGCACGTATATACCTTTGATTTCCATGAACAAAGGGCTGCATCAGCTAGGTAACAAACAAGGAAGAAATATTGTGATTTGTATTTGACATAATTAATATGGTGTTTATTATATTTGTATGTAGTTCTCTCCTGCGTCTTCGAGTTTACTTTTATGGATTTCCACTATCATCCAATCATTTATTGTCAAATCTTTGAAAGAAATTTTACTATCACAACCTATTACTGGGAAGTCCAAACTGTTTAAATGATGTGCTAGTGTATAATTACATAATAGCATAAAAAACAGGACTTTTGACGAGGATGAAATTTAAACTATTGTTTATTATCTTTGCCTCTATTATTCTTATCAAATTGTTGGCAAGATATCCGGTGATCAGATACTCCGTAGTTCAAAATGCTTGCTTCTGTTCTGTATTACTTGATATACTAGTACTCTGCTATGTTCTTAGGTCATGTTAAGATTCCTCAACAGGATTTAGCTTTCTAGGATGTCTGGGGAAAAAATGGATCTAGAAACCATTTTATAATGTTGCTGTGTACATTACTCTCTTTTTAGTAGGTTATGTAGAATATCAAATCATTCCTGTCGTATAATTACTTTATTTCTTCTTCTTTGTAGGGCTGATTTTGAGAGGACAGGTCTAAGCAGCTTAGTCACTGTTCAAGTTAGGGACATTCAGGGTGAAGGATTTCCTGACGACTTGACTGGCATGGCTGACTCTGTATTTTTGGATCTACCTCAACCTTGGCTTGCCATCCCTTCAGCTGCAAAAGTATTAAGACATGATGGCACACTGTGCTCTTTCTCTCCTTGTATTGAACAAGTACAACGAACATGTGAAACACTCCGAACCAGCTTCACAGGTAGTTTTTGTGTTTTTCTTCTTTCTGCCCCCTCTATATTTTCTGATTTTCATTATCTATGTGCTATTTCTTTCTCTTTAAAGTAATATATATGCAACTTGCATTAGACTGAGAGAATTCCCTTGTAAATTTTTGCCTGTGTAAAAAGACACAAGGACATTTGAGGTACTCTTACGCACTTATGAAGTTCGGGAAGAGAAAATGCAAAGCTTATGTGGGGATGGCAATGGTTCTGTTCCTAGCAAGAGAAAACAATGCTCCGGTGGAAGCTATGTACTGGGCAGCAGTCCTTCTATTTCTTCTGTCATGGCTAGACCTTGTGGTGAAGCTCGAGGACACACGGGCTATTTGACATTTGCAAGAGTTAAATCACTCTCATGAAGAGTTCTATCATATCCATCACATTCGTGAATCTCCTTTCAATTTGAGCCTCATGCCGTAGGTTGTTTTCGTTTGTTACAATACGGCATGCCTATGATTCATACCTTGCTACAAGAAGCAAGGCCTGCCTCTTTTTTGCAGATTAGTAATCATTGACAAATATTTTGTGGTGCTTCATATTATTTACAAATATTTAGAGGATTTATTTTCTGACTCCCATTACGTTAAGAATTTCATGTGTGGCCATTGTCTTCTATAGTTTTATACATTATGCTGAAAGTAAAAAACTGAACACTTTGACATTCCCTTTTAAGATAACACTTTCCATTAAAGTTTTGAATTTGCAGAAATAGGAATAGCGGCCAGAATATTGTGATATTTACAGTTAAACGTTTAATGTTTTTATTTATATATTTTTAGGGTAAACAACCGCCAAAAGGATCGTTCAATTTTTTGTTCTCTCAAAATGCATTCAATCTTGGAAGCATTGAAGATTTGATGCATATTACGTCATTCCATGGTTCTTTAAAAAAAATTATTTGTGCAGCCCTTAATCCTAATTTTGGTCTTTTTACTTTAATAGTGTATTTTGGTAAAAACTTAAAGATGGGGAGAAGATAACAGGGATTTTAATAGAAGGGAAGAGTGGCAAGGGAAAAAGAAAAGATTCTCTTTTTCAATTCAAGAGAAGGGAAGAAGAGTGGAAATTCTCTTATTTGGTTTGGAAGGGAAAGGAGAAAAATTGTAATATGTTATTTTGCCTTTATTAATATCATTGGAAGGGATGGAAATTAATATAAGATTTTAGGGTAATTAAGCTAGCGCAATTTAAAATTATAAATATTTCGTCTTCATTTTTTATCAATATTGGCAGTGAGGCAAAAAAAGAGAGGTTTTAATTCCCTCTAATATTTTTTAATTAAACTAAGTAAAAAATAAAATAAAATCTTCCTCCGTTTCCTTTATAAACCAAACACAATGATAAAATTGTGACATCCTCCCGTTTCCTTTAAACCGAACACAACGGAAATTAAACTGGCTTACAAGTTAGAACGATAAATGATTCCTAGAAACGGGAGGGAGGTTTCAGGTCCGAGGTGGTTCAGACTAAACGAAGTTTACTTGCCAACTCAAGAAGTCTATGTGCAGTTTGGACCCCAAAAAAAGAGTTCAATGTGCAGTGTGCTAATTTGACAGAGAGATTACATAAATTGATCACTTTCCCTAGCCGGTTGTTGGTCTTAGTATCAGTAAAACATTATCTTGGTCATGACAAACTTTCTGCGTTTTTGGTTACGTTTAACAGAAGCTACCATGGATAACTTCTGCATTGGTTCTACGTGTTTAAAGTGATTTAGTTTTAAAATATTGACTATATAATTATATGCTTACAAACATTTAATTTGTCTTAAAAGGACGTTTGGTAGAGAGAAATTTTTTCATATTGTAAGAGAATTATGATTCCTGAAAATATCTATTCCTGAAAATTATGATTCTTAGAAATATATAAAATATGTTTAGTTGATCTCAATATGTTTTTTGGGAATTATAAATTTATGTAAGATATATCACTAATTTTTTATTCACTTAGAAAAGTTAGATTCGTATCTCCCTCCTTAGAAATGTTTTTTTTTTTTTTTTTT
>PYAF01002798.1:668008-683589 GCA_007407185.1 Glycine tomentella
TTGCAATAAGAAATGATTCTTCTAAAATAAAAAAAATAGACTAAATTATAATTTTGGCCCTAATTTTTTAAATCCACGATTTTGATTTTTTAATTTTTAATCATAACATTAATCTCCTAATTTTCACAAATTGGTGATTTTGGTTTATCTATTAGATTATTAATTAATAATTATGATTAATATAGTTAATAAATTAATTTTTTACCAAATTTAATCATAAACTAATTAAAATCATTAATTATTAAAAACCTTAATTTACAACTAATTCAATAAATAATTATTAGTTAATAATCTAACCAATAATCCAAAATCGTCAATTTCTAAAATTTGGCGACCAAATACTACAATTAAATTCAGAGAAATCAAAATTGTGGATATAGAAAACTAGCCAAATTGAAATTACAATTTAGGCTAAAAGATATTGTATACTTTAGGAATAAGTACGAAATTGTTGTATTGATGTTGATTCTTCTGAGGATTTTGTTAGAAAACACGTGCATGGACATTCCAAAATCCAAACAGAGAAGTAAACATGTATTTTAAAAACCAATAAAATAGATTGAGTGCGTATATCCATGTATTTTATCATAACTAAAGTTATAAATTTTGCATTTTTTATATCCCTCAATGGAGTAAAATCATTTTGTAGCGAAACGATATTAATAATTTAATGGTTGCATGAAAAAAGAGACATTGCACTGTTGTATAGGTGCATTTCTCCGTTGTGAACAATTTACGACCCATGAAATTGGCTTGGCATTTAGCACTCATTCATTACGTACACTGCAACACAAAGCAGTGGCACGTTTGAGGAGCCATTGAACTAAATGAGACATAAAAACTGGTTTGAAGCATTTGGCAGTAACTACAGAGTAGTAAGCTAAATGCCTGCATACAATAGAAATGCATAATCGGAAAAGCGCAAAAAACCAGTAAAATACAGCGTCGTATCCCAGTGTTGGTATTGCAAGTACTTTTCAGATTTTACAGACAACTTCAAGTTTAAGGACAATCTTACAATAATTTCAATTACCTTTTATATACACAATGGAATGGTTGTAAAAAAAAGTAACCGCCAGAATAAGAAATTAGCCTAGATTTGGAAGATTCCAATGCTGAATTCAGCTAAAAGATCACTACTATAATGCACTGCCAATGATATCATTATACACATGGATATACGGTGATATGATACCCCATCATCATTTATCACAGACAGAAGTGAACGCTAGACCACACTAGTAGGCAACACAAATAAGATGGAACCTGCAATTAAACAAGAGGGTCCACGAAGGACAAGGCCTGCCTAACGACCTCATTAACTCAACTCCTATAGCTGTACCCAGCACATACCTGAGACTGAGAGCACTGTGAGAAGTAAATTTTTATGCGGACAATTGTCAAAGCATTTAAGCTGGAACATTCAGAAAATTACTACTAGCATTTAAGCATGATTTAGACTTAGATTCCCCCAATCTATTGATCCTTTTTCTATCACGTGATTGGAGTTAACTGAAATTACTATAGGGATCATTTTCTATTACTACTGATTTTACAACTCTGACATTTTACCTGACCAATGCCAGAGAAAGGTCACGTCTATTTTAACAGTGAGAATATCATTTCTGAATACACACAAGTGCTATTTAATGCAGACACCAATTTAAATTTAGTAGGGACGCGCCTTGATGTCGACCAACTTTAGAGGGTAAAAAACTGGAACTTCACTCTATGTCAACCCCAAAAAAAATTTCTCTCCCCTTTTCTTTAGCCAATTTCTGTAAAGCAAACCATGAGTGAAAAAATACGAGGGGGAATCTGGCTCTGTTAAGTTAAAAGAAAAGCTTAGGACTTTTCCCCTCCCTCTCTGAAGAATCAAATAATTCAACCCTTGCAAGAACTTGAACTAAGCAACACTTCCATGATCTGACCCATCGTCATAGTAATAAGGGGACAACTTTCCATCTTTCTTGGCTGATTTCGTTTGGTTCTCTGTGCCCACCTCTTGTAGCATCTTCACCACTCTTCTCATTGCAGGCCGGTTGATTGGAAGAGGACTAGTGCACATGAGGCCAATGTTGAGGACCTTGCAAATTTCTTCTTTGAAACAAGAATCAAGCCTCGAGTCGATCACATGGTCAACGCCTTTCTGATCTAAGGTGTTGCACGCCCACATAACCAAGTCTTTTTCCCCAAATTCAGGGTCTATGGGCCTTCTTCCAGTAATCAACTCAAGTATGACAACACCAAAACTGTATATGTCACTCTTCTCATTCACTCTAAGCGTGTATGCGTATTCTGCAGAAGGAAAGAATCATGTCAGTTTGGCTCCACAGAGACACGAAAGCTGATAATTATTGCGGAAAACCATTTAAAACCGGTTAGTAATGCCAAGCAAAAGAAACCATTTGAAGCAAAGCTTAATCAACCGGATAACGTTGGCATAATTTATTGGCATTACTTCTATGGGCACAAAAGGATTATCCTTCACAGATTTTCTATATATTACTTAGACACCAAGCTTTCTCAAACTAATCTATAATAAACAGTGATTATGGCTGAAGCACAACTAGTACCACAATAAATGTATCTAATAATACTTATCAAAATAAGATCGAACATGAAGAAAAACTGGAAACAAACTACTCGAAATTTTTGCTAACCTGGTGCAATGTACCCACAAGACCCAGCTATGACGGACATGGATTTGGTTCCTTTACCGGTGGCATCGACTACCTTAGCCACTCCAAAATCTGCCACCCTTGCACCGAAGTCCCCATCCAACAAGATGTTGTTAGATTTCACATCTCTATGAACAATTGAAGGAACACAGTCATGATGCAAATAAGAGAGGCCTTCTGCAGCATCAACAGCTATCTTATACCTAGTTGGCCAATCCAACAACCCTCCTTTGTTGCTATGCAGCAAGTCCCCCAGACTACCATTTGGCATATACTCATAAACCAATAGCTTGCTGTCCCTAGTGGTGCAGCAACACCACAGCTTGACAATGTTCTTGTGTCTAATTTTGCCCAAAGTATCAACCTCTGCATCAAAAGAACTATCTTGATGAAACTGACCCTTCTCAACATCTCCACTGTCTATTTCCTTCTTGACCCCACCCCATATCTTCTTCACAGCAACAGCTTCCCCGCTGGTAAGCAAAACCTTGTAAACCTTCCCGGACGACCCGCTTCCTATCACATTATCTTCATTGAGGCAATTCAAGATCTCATCCTCGCTAAAACCCAGTTTATGAAACGACATCAATGTCCACTTCGATTTCTCAACAGATCTCCCATCATTCTTGAAATTCCTGTACCTGAGGTACAACCATAGAACACCTACCACAAACACCAAAGAGGCAACTATAAAAATAGCTCGCAGAATCCACACAAAACCCTTACTCTTATCATCCCCTTTGCCATCACACAAGCCTTTGAAATCCCCACACAAGCCAGGATTACCCATAAAACTAGCCCTGTACATATCCTTGGCCAGCAGAGGGGGAAGCCTGCCAGAAAGCCTATTATAAGACAAATTGAGCTGATTGAGCTTCAAATTCTGCAACCCAAGAGGAACATTCCCAGAAATTTCATTGTTGGAAAGATCAAGAAAATTTAACACAGACAAACTCCCAATTTCATCAGGAATCTTCCCACCAATCTCATTATTAGCCAAATTCAAGTCATTGAGTTTCTTCCACGATTGAATCCCCTTGAGAAGCTCCCCAGAGAGCTCATTGTTGTGAAGATCAAGAGTCCCAAGCTGCCCAAGATTCACAATACTCCCAGGCAACGACCCATTGAACTTGTTATCACCACCAGAAAACTCTTGGAGATTCTCCAGCCACCCAATCTCATCGGGAATGACACCGGAGAAATTGTTCCTGGACAAAATCAACAACGACAAATTCCTCGCCCCACCAATGGTCCTGGCGATTGGACCACTAAACGAGTTATTCCCCAGTTCAAGCAAATACACATGCGGAAGACCCCACATACCCGCCGGAACCTCGCCGGACAACCGGTTGGTACCCAATCTCACACGCGACAAGCTCCGACAGCCGCCCAAACTCGCCGGAATCTCCCCGGAGAACTCGTTCTCCAGCATCAGCAACTCCTCCAACTTGCCATGCTCGCAGAGACTCCCCGGAATCGGACCGGAGAAGCGGTTGGCGGAAACGTCAAGCCACTTCAACGGAGCATTCTTCCCCAAATTCTCCGGCAATTTCCCGGCGAGCTTGTTCCCGAACAACCTCAGCTCATAGAGGTTGGGCGAGTCTGCAATACTCGGCGGCAACTCGCCGGTGAAGCGGTTTTCGTAGAGGTTAAGACTCTCGAGAGGCAAACGGCACAACTGATCAGGAATGGTCCCACTCAAATGGTTCATGGAAACATCAATAAGCCTCAGCGAAGTGAGGTTGGACATTCCCATGGGTAACTCACCGGAGAGCGAGTTGTTGTAGAACTCAATCTGCGTGAGAACGGTGAGGCGAGTGAGCGAACTCGGGATGGGACCGTAGAGGTTGTTGAAGGAGAAGTCCAAGACGCGAAGGTTGACGAGGTTCCCGAGGGAGTCCGGTATGGGGCCCACGAGGTTGCAGCCGCTGAGCCAGAGAGTTTCTAGGTTAGTGAGGTTGCCGAGGGAATGAGGGATGGGAGAAGGGAGAAAAGGGTTGAAGGAGAGGTTGAGCGTTTTGAGAGTAGTGATGTTGAAGAGGGAAGGAGGAACGACGTCGTGGAGGAGGTTGAAGACGAGGGAGAGTGTTCGGAGGTTGGGGAAAGTGGAGAAAGAGGGAGGGATGGGGCCGGAGAAGTTGTTGCCGGTGAGGTCGAGGTGGAGGAGGCTGGGGAGGAGGGGGAGGGTATGGGGGAGGGGGCCGGTGAGGAGGTTCTGGGAGAGGTCGAGGTGGAGGAGGGGGGTGCAAAGAGAGATTTGGAGGGGGAGGGTTTG
Source organism: Glycine tomentella (assembly GCA_007407185.1). Taxonomy (NCBI): domain Eukaryota; kingdom Viridiplantae; phylum Streptophyta; class Magnoliopsida; order Fabales; family Fabaceae; genus Glycine; species Glycine tomentella. Next base: position 672,965 of record PYAF01002798.1, read on the forward strand.
GTTGATGGAGTTGTTGAAGAGGATGATGGAGGTGAGGTTGGGGAGGCGGCAGAGGAGGGAGGGGGAGAATGGGCCTGCCACGTTGAAGTTCGAGAGGTCAAGTGCCGTCACGGTGCTGTTGCTTGGGCCGCAGGTGACGCCGGCCCAGTTGCATGGGGTGGGATCGCGGCTATTCCACGACGAGAGGGAGGAGTCCGGGTCGTCCAGGGATTGCTTCCACTCGTACAGATATAAACCATCTTGGTTCAGCCCAAAAATCAAACACGCTGGTTCCAGAAGGAGCAGGGTGAAGAGGAAGACAGGAACCACTTGCATATGCATATGCATATTCACACCCATTGTTTCTGTCTTGTCTTGTCTTGTGTTTGAGGAGTCGTCTCGTCGCAGTGGTTTAACTGATTTTCTTTGTTGTTCTACTGAGCTGGCAACTGCCGAGGGAGGATTTTGGCTCTGACCCTATAAAGACTCCTCAGATTTGATGCTTCACGACAACCTTACTTTCTTCTAATCAGTCTTCATCATCACTCTTTTTTAAATAGATAAAAGAAAAGGTAACTAGAATTAGATAAATTCTATTAATACCTTATTTTATTAACAATAGTGATGTATTTTATTTAACTAGAATTGTTCTTGTATCCCGATCATATCTTAGGGTAAGGTAAGAATGTCTAGTCTAAGAGTATTCAATGTAAAATATCATCTTTCCTCCAAGGTCAAGTATTAGGATTTATATAGGGATATCGATCCAATATTCTCGCAATGGTTTATCATATGTGATTTCATTTGTTGCTTCGAAATCCTTGGACCCGTTTCGTAAGCACTTAAGGTCGTTTAAGGGCTAAGGATTAGATGGGGTGCTTATATGGCAACATGAAAGGGTCCGAGGAAATCCAGTGACGAAGCGCCAACAAAAATGAACAGTATGAAAGTTGACGGAAAAGGTCGAAGGGATACATAGTGTTGAGTGCATAAACATGAAAAGACTAAAAATAAATACAAAGTCATATGTAATAAGACTGAGAGACCAAAAGGCTACAAGAATCATAATGTATAATTTGCTCATAAAAAAATATGTATAATATATTAAAGATTAGAAAGTTTTTTACTCTCTCTACAACTTACAATTATTTCACACTTATACAATGAAAAAGAATTTTATTATTATTAGTGATCTTATCCAATTCAAATAATACTAGATACAAAATATAGAAGTGAAAAAAGGTTATTAAAAATTAATAATTTTATTATATTCATTTATTTATAATTATATTAACATCGACATCAACAATATCTTTAACATAAGTTAAACGGAGTCAGTGGTAGATAAATCCAATAATAAATTGAAAATGAATTATTTATAATTATATGGTAATATAAAAATATTTTTGTCATAGTATATTGCAAGTGTATTTAAAAAATAAAACTTTTTCTTGGAAAGACGTATTTTCAAAAATAAAATATGGAACTATAATTATTAGTTTTTTACAAAAATGATGATAATAAATTACAAAATAATTACAGTTTATTTTGTTTTTTATTATGATTAACAATATATTATAGTTTGTTGCTCTAGGTTTTGACCCCTTGAGTCTTTAAAGTGTGCAATATATTTTTAACAATATAATTAAATAATAATTTTAAAAAATGAAAAAGATTAAGACAAAGCCAAAGCACATTTAATTAAATGGCATATATACTATTAAGCCTAGGCCACATGAATTACTAGATTTGATCTTGAAGAGAAATCTTATATTAATTTAATTATTTTGTATGAGGCATTCCTCAAATGTACTAAAAAATATATATATTACCCTCAAGATCAAGCTTAAAACTCCCAAGATGTGAATTTTCAGATCTACCCAAGCTTGATACATCATAATGATGTCCACTAATTAAATGAGTTAGTGGTTACCGGCAGATGCACGATGTGCAAATTCATTGGTAACAAAATGATCTCTTAAGTAGTAATCTATATTGATTATTAGTGTCTAGTCAGAGGGGGGAAAAACATTAACACAACAAGTAGTATTATGCTACAAAAACGAGAGAATAGTAGCATTTCTAATTATGTAAACTCCTATCCTATTAAACAATACGGAAATAATGACGCGTGACTACTTTTTGGCTACAAGGTAAAGAAAAGAAAATGTAGTGAAACAAACAATAATCGTTTACTTTCATAAAAAGTGGTTCGAAATAGTAACTGTTGTGACTCCATAAAGGAAAAAGCCAATGTTAGTGGAACACTGGAATGTATGTAACAATCAATATGAATTTGGAGTCTGAACCGGTGGGAAAAAGATACATTACCCGTGCCAGTTGCAACCAACATATCATGATGATTAGTAGACTAAGATCGAATTGCGTAAGCAAAACAAACAACAATGAATGTTGTTGGATGCTATTACATATATGTAAAATAAAAATTGAATATTTTTTTTTAAAACAAATTGAGTAATGTTTTAATGACATAAAAATTACATTCAAATTGTCTAATGGTTTCAACAGGCTACATTTTTGGGAATATATATATATATATATATATATATATATATATATATATATATATGACTGTGTTTGTGACTCTACGTCGTGGTATACTGGTATTTATCTAAAAAATGATAAGTTTTGCATTGATGTCTATGTTATCGCAAACAAGCCTCGGCACGAAGTAGTTATTGAGTTCCTTTTATAAATGTCGTGAAAAATGCCGTTTTAGACACGAATAATTTGAAATAAAGTAGTACATTATATTACTATATTGTTCAAAATTGTTTGTATTCGGCTATTAGGATATCAAAATCAAATACATATGATTGGATGGGTATGAATTTGTTTTTCCATAATATTCATAGTGTATATGTCATCAACCAAACTTATAAATTATAGAGCATTTCTTCAACTTGATATATATGATTAATATTAGTTGTTGTTATCGTTTCGGAAGTTTCTAATTAGTACAATAATTACCCAAAATATTTATTCGGACGGTGATATTGATTTTACAATGACGAAGGAGCATTATTGTTAATTAATAAAAAAAAAAAGCTTGCAAGTGTCAAACAACTCAAAAAACCATTGAAGAATGAAGAGAGACAAGCACAAGCAAGCAATGTGAAGGAGAAGGAGAAAAAATGGTTCATGTTGTGGCGGTTGTACGGCAACACTGGATCAGGTTCACGGAGTCACTCACTGTAGCTCTGACGGTCATATCTCAGATTCAGAGGACACGCAAATTAAAGCCTCATGCAAATAGACACTTGTGCTATTTTGTCAATCTCAGTCAAATGTCGGGAAAACAGTCATTTTCTGGTTTTAATTCCTTGATCTTGATTTTACTGAAGCGATCTTTGATGTAACTTTTTTAATATATTTATTACAAAAATTATAAATATTTAATTGTATAGTAATGCAATTTTTTTCACTTCCTAAAAAATTCTAATTAACTAATAATTCATAAAGATTAAAAGTATTAATTTAATTAATAGTATTAGTTCTGTCTTAATTTTACATTTTTTTCTATTTTTTTAATATTAACTAGACATTTTTTTATTAAATTATTTTTTCTTTAATTTGATTTTTTATTTTTAAAAGTTTTAATTAGATCATTTTATTTAAAAAAAAACCAGTTAGATTTTTTATTTTTTAAAATGAGTTTAATTTTATCTATTTTTGAAAATGTTTAGAACTTATAGAAGAAAATTAAAATCAAATTAAACCCATTTAAAAATAAGATACATCATTGATTTTTTTGTTTAAATAAAGGACATAATTAAACCTTTTAAAGATAAAGCAACCAAACTGAATTTATTCATTAATTAAATTAAGGGGAAATAATAATTTATCTTTTATTTTTAATCTTTTATTAGAATAAAACTTAGGATAAATACTTAAATTCATTCTTAAAAATATAATTTGTTGACATATGAGTCCTTAAAAGATGAAAATTAATTTTTTTCTTAAATATATAAAATTGTTTACATATTAATCTTATCATTAATTTAGTTCATGAAATTTAACTTTTTATGTTGATGTGACAAGTAATGACTGAAATATCTTGAAAAAAAAATTGTTTATGAATAATTAACTCAACAAGATCAATTTATCATCAAAATATTGATGAACTAATTTATTTTCTTTTTTTTTTTTCTCTTTTCTCCTCTTTCACCTCCTTCTCTTCATCTTCTGTTATTCTGTCAAGAAATTGCAAGAAAAATGTGTGTTTGTTTTGTTTGTTCACAAAAGGGAAAAGAAAACATAAAAAGGGTTGAAGGTCCTCAAACTCTTCCAATCCATCATGTGTTGCCTCCATAGGCTCTTCGACAATCACGTGGTTACAACGCCATGCTTCAACATGGTGACAATCAATGCATCACTCATTGGGTAAAGTGAAGCCCAATCTTTGAGCAAAGTGGATGAACGAAAAAGACAACCAAGGATGAATGGTGGGTTGTTTGGTTTAGGCATGACCTCTGGGTGAATGATGGGATTGTGGATTTGTAGATCTGATTTGAAAATGGAGAAGGAGAAGTGTCACCAAAGAGAAGGAGAATGAAAGAAAGGAGTGAATAAATTCCAAAAATAACAAATTAGTTATGTCGAGTTAGTTACCTAATTATTAATCTTTCTCATGACATTTCAGTCTTCAGATATCACAAATCAAACTAAAAGCATGACTAATATATCAACAATTTCATACCTTCAAAGATAAAAAATTAGTTTTGCATTTTTCAGGAACTCTTGTCAGTAAATTACACTTCCAGATATAAATTTGGTATTTTCTCTAAAACTTATTCCAGAATTTTAGTAGCTTGGTCCTATAAATTATAATTTTGTTGTGATTATTCTTAAAAAAAAAGTTTATCCTATTCCTATGAGAAAAATATTTTTAAAATTAATGAGTTGTTATGAACTCTCCATCTCGTAATTCTCAATGTAATTTCACCGTGCTTTCTAATAAAATAAAATACTATTTATTGAATTCTCAACTTTGATACAAGTTATCAAGACTCTTGTTACTATTAACTGGCCTGTTTGGAGTTAGGATAATCACTAAGTTAAGATTATCCTATTGCTCTCGGACAAGATTTTTTAAAATTAACGAGTAGTTCGGGACTATAGTAGCAATGGTCGGAACCACGGCGTTCAAATTAAGGTCTTGTGTTCGGGAGTATAGTAGCAATGCTTGGAAACTTGGTTTTCAAATTAAGGTATTGTGTTTGGCTCATTTTGTTTCGGGAAAGCAGACCATCTTGATTATAGAGTTAGCTTAATTGTCACTATAAAATAACGATTCACCATAAATGAGCCATGTTCATTTATAAGAAATTTGAGTCATTGAACTCGGAGCAATAAATGTCAGTATCCTCCATATCACACTTGGTATCTTGATCTTTAATTTTCAAGATCTCATGGGATTTATTAATGAGGTTGTATGTGCAGCGTTTATAGCCTTGTTGTGATTTTTAATTCTTTTAAATTGAAAAGCAGTAGTATATGATAAGTTTTAAATAACAAATTTTTAAAATTTTAAAGTTGAAATGATACATTTTTTTGTTTGTTAAATTCCTAGTTCATACTCTATTAGTTCGACCACGGTTAAATTTTAGTTAAACCGGTAGTAATTAAACTTATATTTTTAATATTATATAATATTTTAAGTAATAAAAAATAACCAATAAATTATTGATTCGAGTGGTACTAAATTTAATCTTTTTAAGTAAAGTCTTAAATTTAAATATTATAAATAAAAAAATATAATTAAAAAAGGAACGTCCCATTAGAAATGACAAATAATTTTTTAATAGAGATGAATCATTAACAAAATTGATAAATATTTTGTATCAATAATTTTATTGATTGAAATCTTTAAATATGTATTTTGGTTTATCTTAAAAATATTTTATATTAAATAATTTTTTTAACAAATAGCAGTTCAAACTTCAAAATCGTTTTTTTATGTCGATGTTTACTGGTTTTGAAACGTTTTGACCGATTCTTTACTATTTAAAATCATTTTTTGAAATTAACAACCCACTAACTAGACCATTAAGGTCTAATTGGCTAATTGGATCTAATTTTTTAAACAATGACATTTATATTATTTTAGAGGTAGAATGGACTAGATTAATAGTAGTAGTTTACAAAATTTTCAAATTCGAACAATCTTATAATTCATTAAGAATCGGCCAATCCTATATAGGGGTGCTAAATACAATAATTATTATTTTCTTAAACTTCTTTAACATTTAGTAAAAATAAATCAAACAGAGTGTATTTGTATTGTTGTGTGACCACAATTTTTTTTTTAAGTTGAAAGGAAAATTATATAAAACAATTGGAAGACATGTAATGTTGTATTGGAGTTGAATATTGATAATCACATAGGTAACATGTGCATAAAATAAGAATAATATAAATGATGATGTTAAGGTGAATGTGTGGTTCTACAAAGATGAATAAGATAAGAAATGCAGATATTTGACGAAAGGTAACAGTAATACCGGTGAGTGAAAGAATGATGAAACATAGATTAAGGTGGTTTGGACATGTAATGAGACGATTCATTGATGCTCCCGTAAGAACAAAAATTTGTTACTAAGAGCTCGACACAAAGAAAGATAGAAGTAGACCAAAACTTAACTGGAAAAAGGTAGTTAAACAAAACTTAATGGACTAAGATATAGATTGGCGGATGACGTGTTTAAGGCAAAATGGAGAAAAATTATAAAGTTGGTGGAGAGTTAAACTCGTTATTATCTTTATGTTCAAGATAGTCTCCTTTTAGTCATTTTTCTCTTTATCTCCCCTCTCTTTTTTCCCCTTCTTTTCTTTTATTTTTTTTATCTTATTTTTTTTCAAACTCCTCGTATCTATTATTGGGTTCATTTACTTTCAACCCTAATTAGCTTGTGTTAAATGTATTGTTGATGTTGATATAGGAATAATTTTTATATTATTTAACAAAATCTACATAAATTTTACTTTATACTAAAAGTGTGTTGAAAAGAATGTAACACCACCATTCTTCTAATCCGAGATTATTAAACTAGAAAATTTCGCCATTCCTGTCCATACTATATTCGTGTGCAAGACAGAGTAGCATCTATGGCTCTAGTTTGGCAAAATCTAGAAAGGGAAGTGTAGTGATTAGTAATTTTTCTTTCAGCTCTATTAATATTAGTACACATCGGTTTAGAATTAATATTTGATATGTTCTAAAATAATTTAAATAGTTTTACCAAATTTTTTTTACCTGGTTAGCATTTGTTATTTCCTTTTTTATGTCTTTTGTTAACATGAACAGGAATAATTAGGTAAAGACTGTTTTTGAAGATCAAATGATCAATCAGGGCAAGTCACCCGCGGAAAAACAGGATAGCTAGCAAACAGTTAACATGGAATGACACTATTTGGAATTCTGGCCAACCATGATCAATTATGTTGTTTGGAAATTAATTTTTTTGACATTATTATTATAATTATATGTTAGATATTGCATTAGTAATTATATTATGTTATTTAATATATATTAGATAAATTAAAGTAATCAATTAAATATGTTTAAATAGATTCGTAAGTAAATATTAGATAAATAAGTGAATATCAGTGTTGGACCAATTAGGTTTAATGGGAACTTAATAGTCCAATAATAATACTATATATAGAGTTATAGTCTTTAATATGTCAAATCAAATTTCTTTTCTTTCTTTTCTATCTAGAGAGAATACTCTTTGAGGAGTGATTTGAGTGAGGAAGAGGAAGATTAAAACTCATAAGGAAAGACTACAAGCTACAAGATTAAAGATAAATCAGTACCGTTATGAAAACAAGTACGTATTATTTATTTATGATTTTTTGATAATTCAATATGATGTTTATGAGATTTTATTGAGTGATGATTTTCAATATAATGGTTTTCACCGTGATGGACCATTATGACAAGTGGTTCACTCCAAGCACAAATTTTATGAATCCATAGATTAATCTAAAGTTCACATCCTTCTTATCCATCCTTCAATAATAATTTTATCCCTTTAGTCTTTTTTCTTCTTCGGAGTCCAACAGCTCTCGGCCGGTCACCACCCACCATGGCCATAAATGCAGAGGCGGAATTAGGAGGGCTAGGATGGGTCATCGCCACCTCTAAAATTTGAAAATTTGAAAAAAAATTAATAAAAAGAAAAATAAAACGAAAATGAAAGAAAAAAAAAGAGGAAAGAAAAAATATTAAAAAAAGGTAAAATGGGAAAGAAAAAAAATAAAGAAAACGTAATAAAAAATAAAAAATATTAAAATAATAAAAAGGAAAAAAAACATAAAAGAGAAAAAAATATATAAAAAAGAGGAAATAAAATGTAATAAAAATAAAAAGGAAAAGAGAGATAACAGAAAAAAAAAAAAGAAAAAAAGGGAAGGAAGATGATAAAACAGAAAAAATAATAATAAAAAGGAAAAAAATAAAGAAAAAGAAAGATAAATAACACTATAAAAGAAAGATGTCTAAACATAGAAACATACCTGGAGGAGAAAAATGAGACACAAATCACAAGAAAATAAAAGGAGTAAAAAAAGTTATGTCATTTGGTAAGCAATGAAAGAAAAAGATTTTAGGTATCTCTCATCCTTTATTTTCCTTTTTCTTCTCCCCTTTTTAGTTGATATTGTCATTCTTCTAGAATAAAATAAACTGTTATTTACTCAAGGGTTAGCAAGAACAGAAAATTCTATCATTTCTCCTTATTAGACTTGTACTCACTCTTCCGGTTTCTACAATAACTATTGAAAGATATTTCTTAACTATGAAGATAATCAAGATCAGACTTCGAATGAAAGATCAATTTTTTTGTGATTCTTTGATTACATACATTGAAAAAAAATTGTTTTGAGTTTTAACACGGGTTCAATTTATAGATGATTTTAACAATATGAAAACATATAAAGTAAGAATCAAATGAAGTGATCTTAATTTCTGTAATTTTTTTAAATTTTTTGTATATTAAATTTGTATTATCTTTGAAATACTTTTATTTATGATATAATTTTTATTTTATATTCATCCTCTTTCAATAAAATTTCTGTTTTTGCATAAATGCCGCAGTCACGTACTAACATGATCAACCCTCCTCCGTTTTCCCCAAATCAAGGCGCCTGTACGCTACAAATCAAAGTTTTCGTTCATTTGTATAGGTACCAAATATACTGCACTGATTTGCTAGAGACACTGAAATTTCATACTCCAAATGCTACAAGAACGATTCTGGCCAAAGAAACAAGAAAGAAAAGCAAGCTTTATTTGCATTATAGGTCACTCATTAACTTCAATTTCATCAGTTAATGTTTCCAAATTGAAAATTATGAAGCTAGTTTATGCTGCATAGCACTGCCTGACAAACTCTTCCGGTTGGTTTGGGGAAGAAGAGGAAGAAGGGAAGAAGGAAGAGGGTTGGTCACGTTGGTGCATGCGTGATGGCAGCCTGTGACAATGGTGGGTGGTGAACGGAGGAGTATGACGATGGTGGATGGTGATGGCCGCCGTAAAGGTGGAGGAGTCGTCAGACTCCAGAGATGGATGTAAACTAAAGAGATAAAGTTATTATGTGGAGGGTGTATAATAAAGACGTCGTGTCTTATATTAATCTAAAGACTCACCATAAAACTTATGCTTGGTGAATAGTGGTCCACCTTAGAAGTCCTCTATACTATGAAACCTACAAATATATATTGGGCTTGTTTATGGCAACGGTATTTGTCAGGAACAAGACTGGACTGTCTAACGTTACCATGTTTGTCTTCCCATGATTTTGCGTATTATTAATTTATTATTACATCTGATACTGCTTGTCGCACACCTTTCTGTTGGCACACAAGAACGTATAGCAAGCATAGGTCATGATTTTGTATACGGGGAAGAAGAGTAAATTATGACTGAATTGTATAGGGTGTCTTTTTACGCTTTATACATAAAAGCGTTTACCTTTTATTATATGTATAAAAAGAGCGTTTACCTTAAGACACTGCACTGTCTAGCTAGTTACTTTTTGGTTTGGTAGATCGTAAAAAAGTAAGCATAGGCTATGATTTTGAATACGGGGAGGCCAGGGGGAGGTAGAATAAATTATAATACTAGTAAAAGTGTATTTTTACACTTATACGGCATGCTTAAAAGCGTTTACCTTACACTGTCTAGAAATTTTCCTTTTAATACGAACTATACGATCCGGTATACCGGTTGAACATGGAAAAACCAATTCTCAATTTATAACTACAATTTTTAATTATCATAATTTAAGGTATAAGGAAAGGTTATTATTTTTTTGTTTTTTAGAAACTCTACTTTAAGAATCTAATAACTATATTTCTCGTATACATGTTCAAAATAGTTGATAAAATTAAACTAATTAACAAGAAATTAAAAAATATAATTTACCCAAAAAAATAAAAAATATATAAATGACAAATTTTAGTTTTTTTGATAACGTTGATAAGTCAATGCGATTGTTAACGTCATTGTTATATTATTAATTAATGTTAAGATAGTTACTTGACAATAAAAAATAAAATAAAAAAATTAAATATATAAATGACAAATTTTTAAAAATGATCTATTTTATAAAATCAAAATA
>PYAF01002798.1:683689-699518 GCA_007407185.1 Glycine tomentella
TTAATAAAATTCTTCCTAGACACACAAAAAAGTAACTACTTGTTTCTAATAGAGATCAATTTTTCCATCTCTTTAAATCCAAACACTATTACTTACATAAATTTATGAAGTGTTGCTTTGATTTTATATAGGTTGTTACTAATAATCAAATTTAAAATAAATTATGTAATAATATTTGGAAAATAAAAAGTTAAATGTTTAATAAAAAAATATGTAACTTGATAAAGAAAAATCATATTGTATAATCATTCTCTTTCTAAAATAAAAATTCAAATTAACAATATAAATATATTGCCCTTTTTAATAACTGTCATAATAGTTTTGATTTTCCAGTGGAATCTCAAAGGACTCCACAAACTTTGATCCTTAAGTCAGCTAAGATGTTCTAGTCACGAGAAACTTTTAGATGACTTTTGGCATTTTTCCCAGGCCCGAGAGGATTTTCATACTTGAGCTAGCATGTAGTTATTCATATTTTTGGGATATCTCTTCTTGTGGTGGATTTTATCTTCTTAACCGTTAAATATCTAAATAATGATTAGTGTACTCGGCCAAGATTTCCAAGAGACATTTAATAAAATGGGCCTAACATATGGTGATATGTTGGTTTAGGACTATGGATATGAGATGTACATGGCTCAGTCTAAAACTAGGAGGGTACAAAAATGAAGTAGACAATGCAATTTTATCTACTTTTTTAAAATATACTTGTGCTCTCCTTTATTTATATTGTGGGTGTGGAATATGTCTAATAACTAAATTTACTCCTTTTCATTAAGCAGGAACATCAACTTATATGTCACAAGTTTTTTAGGTATAATATTTTCAATTTGTTAATTTAAATTATTTGTTACATTAAATTTAGCTGATTATCACACACGGTCTATAGTTCAAATTAGTTAATGTTTGAAACTTCTTTTTCAACGCCATTATCAGCATGTGAAACAAGTAGTTCTTGTAAGTTGTAACCTATGATTAGCATCTCAATTCGTAGATTATATATTGTTTTCTAATTCCATTTAATATCAATCAAAGTATGTAATAATCATGATAAGCACGATGATGATAATGATTGTGAAGATACTAATCAAGTCTGAATTTTTACTACGACGACAAAGATGTAGTGACATTCAAAGAAGTTATCACAATCATATACTAATTAAATCAACCATAAAGATTCAATCTCCACAAAACAAATGACAACCTGTCTCAAACTCATTTAAAGAATATATTTAGTTGTATAATTTTTATAATAACTTTTAAAATTATATAGTAGTTCAATTATAGAGGAACTTACCACATCCACCCACCTACACCCAGACCCTGAACTTTAATTATAAGTAAAAAAGTCCAATTCATAAGTCACATTCTGACATTCATATACATTTATATACGCACAGTTATCATTATAAAATGATGAAAAATACAGTTCATGCATGTTATAAGCAAAAAGAGATCAATTCAAATGCTTCGAGTTTCGAAAGTCCACATCCCAAAATCTCCAAAGGAAAAGAAACAGAGAAAAAAGGTGAAGGTGTTTGTAACAGATGATGTAAGATTTCACTACACAAAGTTAAACAAACCAAAAAAATAAAAATAAAAGCTGCATGTATTTTGCCTAAAAGAGATGCAAAAGAAAAAGCCTTAATATATTCATTCCTTTATATTAACTTTATCAACAAAATACACAACAATAGTCTAATTTATTTTTTTTTTCAATCTAGCTCGTGGTCCAGGCTATGTGGACTATCTAAAGCTCCTTCTTGTCGTCCATGACGACTTAAAATCTGCTTTATATATTCAATTTAGAAATATATAAAATAGAAAAGATAGCAACAGGTTTTTCATCTTGTTTTCTTTGTCGGATGCAAAAGAATATAGTGGTCCAACAAACAGAAACCCAACTAAAATTTTCCTGATTCCAAGATGTCACACACTCTTACTACTACCTTCTATTAGAAAAACAATTATAAGATATTTTAAAGCAATACTACCTTTTAGAAGAGTACATAGCAGCCAGCTTCACTAATTATTGTGAATTAGAGGGGACTAAATGTCAGAAAGCTTTTTATCAATGAGTCATAATCAATTAAATAAGTAAATTTAATCATACTTTAATTCAAAATTTAAGATTTATATTTATAAATATTTTTCTTATTCATATGTTATTCAATTTTTTTATTCTTAATCAATGTAACATTTACACTGTATTTCAACACTAATTCCCTATAAAAAGATCAAGAGCTATATTTACGGTGGAGCCCCCGGAAAAAATCTGTGGGGCCTAAAATCAAAGCTTTTACAAACTTTGAGGCAAGGTTATGGCCCTGATCCATTATATTAAGCTAGACAAAGACACAAAAAGGCTAGTATAGTAAGTAAAGGAAATGGTGGATCCAACTTCCAACCCATTTGAGCCTGTTCCAAACCACATTCATTATTGTCGTCTTATATTTCAAGTCTACTAGCATTACCCCCCATGCCACCATTTCCCCCATTGTTCTCTGTCTAAGTGGTAGTTTGAAGCCACTATGGGGAATTCTTTATCCCCCATTTTGGTGTAGCTTTCTCTTCTTTTGGTACGAAGCCTCTTGTTTCCTACTACTGTGCATGATTAGTGAATTAAAGGAGATTTGGGGAAGATCCCTGTGGATGTTTATTCCTTTGATCTGAATTGTTTAACATAACACATGTTTAAAGCACATTCTTTTTTAGAGGAGCCAAGTAGAAAATTAATAGATTAGCTGTATATATTCCAAACATGTACTCTTCTATGTTGTTTTAATTATAAATCATGGTTCATGGGAGGAAAAGCTCGCATAGTCTATAAACTACCACTATGCCATCAAAATTGAACTCACACCAACCCTTAATTACTTTAGTTTTGTTTCTTTTTTCATGATTCATGATTCCTTCACATATCAAGCATCAATCAATTAGGAATCTTTTTGACTAGTGTGAAATAAAGCAAACAATTTCAAATGGTATAGCTAGATTTGGAATTTGCTACACGTTTGAAGCCTTTTGAGTTGACTGAGAGGTGGGGAAGGGAAGGAATATATGATTAGTGATTTAATTAGGCATCTAACTTAATGCACAATCCATATATATATATTTAAATATCTTTTTTCCATGTTAAACCAAAGATATTTTTCATTTAAAACAATCATAAAGGTATCAAAGCTCTCTAAACTGGTGATGATGTTGATGCCATTTTGATGTCAAAGAGATAGATAGGTCAGGGTCATGATTTGTTTCATAACGGGAACTGCCTACCTAGTATCAAATTCTAGGGTCCAGAAAATGTTTTGTATTGCAATATTATGTATGTTGTTCATTGCTTCTAATCTTCTATCACGTGGTATTGTTTAGCTGTTTAGGGATAATGGGAAATGTTCGGAAATAAGTTCCTCTTCATCACCTCCATAGGAAAGAAGTTCCTTTTCATCACCTCCATTGATAATAGCCTTAGCATATATATGATAAGATATGACTGATTGTGCCTTGTGACTAAGATATATCGGATTGGGGCTATCTGATTCATCCGTTTGCCCGAGTTGGGCATCTATATGTGCTAGATATATACTACTATCTCCTCAATAAAGTGAATGTGTGGGGGGAAAAAAGTAGAAGTGACAGTCAGAAATATAATTAGGATCTCACTTAAAGAAATTGCACGGTACCACTTGGGCACTTAATTAGAGAGATAACTTTAAGAAAATATTTATCCAACACTTATTTTTCTCTTTCTTTTTTATTTTTATTCTATTTTTTCTTTTAATTTTTTTATAGTTAGTTATATAATTTAGTCTGGCTTAGTAGATTATCAATTTAGTCCCTATATGCAAAAAAATATTAGGTCAGCCTCGATACCTTTAATGTTTTTGATTTAATCCCTATTGTCTTTAGCCATCTTACGATGACAATTACCTCTCTTATGCATTCTTAATTTTTTTTATTAGTTACGCATTCTTAATTTGGTTTTTATACATATGACATATTCTTAATTTGATCCATATACATATAACTCATTCTTAATTCAATCTTTGTATAACACTTTCTTAATTTGGTCCCTAAATGCATTACATATATAGTAAGCAAATTAAGAATGCATGAAGGCATTAATGATAACGTAAGACCGTTAGAAATAACGTCATGATAGTAAAGAAAGAACAAATTAGTAATCTATACACATATACGGACCAATTTAATAATTTTTTACGTGTAAAAACAAAATGGACAATTTGCAACACATATATGAATTAAATCATGTATTTAAACTTTTTTTTATTATATGACTTGTCACTTTTTTCTCTATACACTTTTTTCCTTTATCTCTCTCTCTCTCTCTTACTTTCTAGCTATCCCAATTCACTATTTTGGATACACTTATATCATTTGTCATAATTTTATCATGGGAACTTAGAAGATTCAAAAAGAGACAGCATCCCAAGATGGACGACAAGTGATTGATGGACGGATACCAAGGCACGTGTCTTATTCTTTCTTGCATTTTGCAACTATCTATCGTATCCATCCAGTCGCATGTGCTTGGAAGAATGAGGTAAAGTGGAATTGGATGGTAGAGGCATGGCAATTGGACTATACGGAGCACTAGAGTACAAAACCATGTTTTGTTGGAACTTTTCATCTAATGCTATAGACGAAGAAGGTTTAAGGTCTTCCTTATTTGAGTATAAAAGAAAAATACAAAAAAGGAAATGTAGAGAAATTAGGTAGAGGAAATTCAGACAAATGGAAGGCCTTCAAAGTGTTATGGGATTGATTCCTTCATGTCATTTCCATTTGCATACGCCCAAGATTAGTAGTAGTAGGGTCCTCACGTTTGGACAAGTTCTTGGGATTGTAATGTAGTGCTTGTAGACCCTTCGTACAGAAACTGAGTGGCAATACCACTATTATTGAGTAGACTTAAAAGGTGTAAAAACACAGCATGTGAACTTTAGATTTTCAACACTACATTTTGTTAGTAAATATTGCCTTCACTGAAAAATACATCTCAATAGAAAGACAAAAAGAAAAAAATATTTTTTCTTCTGTAGAAAAGAGAAGCTATAGGTTGATATCATCATAAGCAATGCTCACTTTCACTGATATCATGTTATATGTTGTGGAGTTCACACCATGTAATGTAACATTATCATGGATGCATTATCAATGTGGATTTGTTTGCCCACACCAATCCTCAAATTGAGGGAAAAGGTCAGAAACAAATCAATTAGTACTAGAAACAGAAAGCTGAACCGATTTAACTAAGAGGTTCAGGGTGTCAATTATTAGCGAGAGGAAAAGTTTTCCCCTTCATGACTTTGATAGGCTATTGCTCTATCAACATACTTGTTTGTGCTGAAGAGCTACTAATGCTATCTATGTAGCGTAAAAGAGTGGGGTTAGCTTTTACAGTCCATGCAACTATCATCACTTTATCTACGCCTCTCTCTCTCTCTCTCTCTCTCTCTCTCTTCATGATTAAAAACAATGAAGCTGAGACGTGGCTTATAAAGTGATTGATTACATCTTTATCAGAGTGATTTACATGCTAGTCAGTCCCCTCTCTCTCCCTGTGCTTCAAATAAGTGTTTGCTGCTGTTGTTGACTCAATTATTAATCCAATAATTCATAAGGGTCCACTTGGGGTCAGGAGTTTCATAATAATCTTGAAGACATAATGTTATGGACAAAAAACAATTAAAGGACATGATTTTAGAGTAGTAATTAAGGGTTGTAACCATGATGATCCTTCAATTCCATTGTCCAATTTTCATCACCTTACAACATACAAAAAATAAAAAATGTGTTTCGCGAAACAATAAAGTAATCTCTCATTACTTTTTCTCGAGATTTATGAGTATCATCTGAAGTTACACACCATTTCAGGAGAGCATCCACGTGATAATATAATGTTTCTATGCGAAGGGGGAGAAGAAACTCAAATCATAAGTATATTAAAGTATTTTGCAACCAAATATAAATAAATAATAGGACCAGATTTTACCCTGAAGCTTTTATTCCCTCAAGATTCCCTCTCAGAAAATACAAAATAAATAAATAAGAGGAACAATGTGGGTTAAGGATTTAAAAACAAATACTATACATGTATTTAAGAGTACTTATTACAAGTTTTTTTAAATCAGCCAAGGAGATATCTATTAATATGACAAGAGTTTATTACTAGTATGACGAGAGTTGAAAAATAGTTACTAAAAAAATTTATGGTTAACGAGTTTTTTATGATCTTAGCTACATGTTATAATTACGTTATTTCTCCAGTTATTTCTCCAGCAATCAGCATTGAACATATATACTCGTACATATGTACGCCTTTGTAGCTGTTTCCTTTCTTTTCAATTCATTTTCATTGTGCAATAAAATCACATTGCATCTTGTTAAAATTACCTTTGATTACTTGAAGTCAATAAAAGTAAGCTTTCTATATTAAAATTTCATTTCCAAAACCTATGTTTTTTCCTCACTGACTTGAGATAAAGAAAAGAGTCACAATCTGTGGCTGCATACCCATATTTTTATAAGAATTATTATATATAAAATGTGCTTAAGATCGATGGTTTTGGTTACCTTAGAGACTATAGAATTTGTGAATTGTCACATTGTAAAGGATAACATTATTGCCCTCGAATGCATCCCAATTCATCTTGCAGGAAATCTAGTAGTAAATTTGGATTAACTATAATTTTAGTCACTGCTATACACATATATATCAACTCATGATTTGGTGAAGAAAAAAGAAAATTTCTTTCAATCAAACTACGCACATTCTGGGGATTTGAATTCTCTCCATTTATTTTATTATTAAGCTTTTCAGAAGATAAATGTTACTTCTTATAAAGTGTGAATCATCTTTATTTGATTTATTTTTCTAAAAACTTGTAAAAATGGAAGAAATAGAGAAAAAAAGAAATGGAGAAAATCCATTTCCGCATTTCAGCACCATCCCACTAATAAAAGTATATATAAAAAAACGAATATGTTTTTATGTCCTTAATTGATTTTTGCATCTTGCGATTTTGCATCATCCACCAAACTATTTTTACTGCAACGATCAATAGCTATATGAGTTAATTTTTACTATAGAATAAAGGCTGGTAGTTGGAGTAGTTGAGTCAACAATATAAATATATAGACAAAGAAAGTCATCTTATCTTAAGGTGACAAAAGTTGTTTTAAATTGTGCTATATTATATTATTTTCATTACCACAAATTATTAATGGCAGATGTCCTCTAAATCAAATCCAAATCGTTATAATAATGCTTTAATTTACAATATATTCCTAATCACTCAAACTGTTAGCTGCATAACCTAACCCAGTATGGTTCGTGTCTGTGCAACAAGAAAGCAGCTTCAGGGTCTTAAATATGTTCGTGATTATTAATAGCACGTCAGCAAATGAATCTAGAACATATACGGAACATTGTATATTTTAATGAACTGCTGCTAGAATAATCATTTACTATTGGATAGTGGCATTTACGACACAAATTAACTGATTCAAGTGGGACTAATTTTGTGTTAAAATAAAACTCGAAATAATACCATTTTTAATTTTATGATTGACAAAAGTCATATTTTTTATGATTGACACAAGTTATTATATAACTATTGGCAGAAACTAAAGCCTCCTAAAATCAGCACAAAAAGCACTATTTTGAGTTTTTTATTTTAAAATGTAAAAATAAAAACAAAGTGTATTCAAAATGAAATTAAATTGATTTTGAAGTAAATTTTAATATTCTTAATTTATTGTTTAAAAAAACAAATATTTTTCATTAAGTCAAGAAGTTTTATTTTTATTATTATTATTATTATTATTATTATTATTATTATTATTATTATTATTATTTTTGACCTCGTTGACAACATCGACAGACTAGGTGAAATTATCAAATCAAAATTAGTTAAGAATATCTTTAACCTAAGCTTAATGAAATTAAGAAGTATATAGTATTTTAAACTTAAAAATATAACAAAATATATGTGAGTCAATTAACTTAAAATTATTTCAGCTTAATCAAAGATTTGAGTCTTGAGTGTGCATATATTTTGGAGAGAAAGCTTTGTCATTTATTAATTTTACTTAATTCGAACATGATTATTTTTAATAGAGAATATTTGTGATATAGACAAAAGAAAATTAAGTTAAATTTTAAAATATATTTAAAAGTTTATAAAGTTACAAAGCTTACATGATTTATAAAATATATTACAAAAAATTATAATTAACAGACAAGAATTTAATTTTGTTTAATTTAGTTTTAAATATCACTTATATATTTAAATTAATTTTTTCTAAAGAAATTTAAATTATTTTTATCAAATTTTAAAAGAAACCCCCACCTACCTTTTAATTTATACGTTAGCCTTGTAAAGGAAGCAGCACAAGTGGTTTCAAAGAGACAGAACAATACCAAATGGGCAGACACTGAGTAATATCAAAATTGGCTCGTGGCGCAACAAAATTGATGGCCATATGACAGCGGCAATTTATCCAAATTCCGAACCAAGAAAAAATTATGATACTTTTGTTAAGACGTGTATCGGTCCATATTCACAAATGAATAAGGAACTTTGCTGGTTCTATTAGAATTTGGAATGGCTATCATCAGCAACTAGAACTAAAACAGGGACTAAAGCCTAACATAGTGGACCTTACGATTTAAAAGAAAGTTGGACAAAGCCTGTATGCAATATGAGCCTACATGGGAGCCCAATGAGTTGTTTCTTTTAGACCTGTGGTTTTAGAATTCATATAGTGGATTCTTAAATGGGACCGATGAAGGAAAACAAAAGGATTTTGTTTTTTTCTTCTCTTTTTTTTAGAAGTGAATGAACCTATTATTTTCTTAAGAAAAAACAGAAACCTTTAATCCAGCAATATATGAATCAAATTTCTATCTTTTCGCTGTCATTCTACTTTAAAAGCTATCAAGTATCAAGTCAGCATACAAAATTACTAGGAAAAAAACTGTTTATTGAAAAAGAGAGAAAAGTTATTGGGAAAACAATAGTAAATGGGAGCAGAAGATTTCATTCTGATAAGATTAAATAAGATTTTCAAGCATAAACTTTTAACATTTTGAATAAGAAATTTTCATTGCTATTATTTTTAAAATAATTATTATAAAAACCAATAAATATACCATACGATAGTTTGTGATTAATTGTAAATGTAAGAACCTTTTATTATCTGTGCATGAAATATTTATTTTTACTTTTGCTTCTATTTCTAAGGGGGATACTATGCGGTGGATACCATCTATTCATAGTTTTTTTTTTCTATTTATTCATATTCTGATAAAAATAAATTAAGAGTAAATGTTAAGTTTTAACTGTTGTAGTTGATATAACTTATGACTGAAGCAAGTAAATAACCGATAGGCTTATACATTAACGGAAATTGCAGAAAAGGATAGAGAAGATAGCCACCAAAAGCATTGCGCAATTAATATCCTTACAAGGCAAACCTATACCAGACAAAAACTCAGTTTCTAGTTATTTCGTCTCAGCAAAACGTTCCCTTTGGCCCCAAACTCGACTATTATCGAGTCGTTAATAATTGAAAAAAAGACATGCAAACCATGTGTCACTGTAATGTACCGTGTACGTATAGTTAAAATAGCAACTTTTAGTTCCTTGAGTGATTTTGAATTTTGATGCAGTTCTTTAATCACAATTAAAATTTTATCTACATTAAAGATCAGGATAAGTTAATGACATGAAACTCTAATTTTAATTCAAAACACTAAAAACTCTTGGACAAGGTATATCTAAATTTTGTCCTTTTTATATTCATTATTCTAACGAGATGAATTGTGCTATCAGATTGTAACTAACGTGTAATTTGGGGCAATGCACACTCACCCTAAAAGATCCCATGAAACATGCCTCTTATCCTACTTTCTTCCACAAACTTGAGTTACTTCTAACTAACTGCTTTCAGGAATCTCATGAAAACTGCTTTATCAAGGTTTTTGTTTGTGTTTCTTGCAAGTAATGACAAACCTCCTTTCCCTTCCTTTCCTTTCCCTTACTTTGGCTCCACTCAAATATGCTGACCTTATATAGATACACCTTTTCAAGAAACCTATGTTGCAAAGACAAAGGTGACCAAAACAGAAACATCAGAGGCTGCCAAAAGGTTCTACTTCTACAAGCCATGGACATCAAAATAGAAACTGATGATTCTCAGAATCAGGAAAATGAAGAAAGGCTACCACTGCTGAGAAATAGTGAGGTGCCTGAAGCAGAGAGGAATCTGATTCAGAAAGCCATTAGCCAGACATTTCAGAGCACTGCCCATTTGGCCAACCTTTTACCAACAGGCTCAGTCCTTGCTTTCCAACTTCTGTCCCCAATCTTCACAAACATTGGCAACTGTGACTCTGTCAGCAAGGCCATGACTGCTGCACTTGTCTCTCTCTGTGGTGCCTCATGCTTCCTGTTATGTTTAACTGATAGCTTCAGAGACAACAAGGGTAGCATCTGTTATGGGTTTGCCACCCTCAGGGGCTTGTGGGTCATTGATGGATCAACCACCCTTCCACCTCAATTTGCTGCAAAATATCGCCTAAAGTTTATAGATTTCATGCATGCGGTGATGTCAGTTTTGGTATTTGCGGCAATTGCATTGTTTGATCAGAATGTGGTGAATTGCTTCTTTCCAGCACCCTCAACTGAGACTCAGGAAATCCTCACAGCATTGCCAGTGGGTATTGGCGTTTTGGGCAGCATGTTCTTTGTTGCATTTCCTACACAGAGACATGGAATTGGCTTCCCCCTTTCAACAGATTAATCTTCCAGTTCTGTTTATATTCATCTTTGTTATTGTCACTGATTTCTATAATTGAATTGGATTGATTAATTCTTGTGTTTGGAACAATTTACATATATTCAATTGAAATTTATTATTTAAATCATATATTATTCTTTTAATCTTTAATGTATTTAAACCTGGCTTAAACCTAGCACGATAAGGACTTCTCCGTCAATCCATTCTTTAGAACTTATCAGCATTATCTTGATCACGCAAGCAATATTTAACGCAAAGTCGTTTTTTTTTAATGGGGAATTGATTGCTTGAGCAACTTTTCAACGAATTGAATCTTACCTTAAACAACTTGTCTCTCTTTAATAGTCTTTATATCCAATAACAAGGCACCGCTGCTTAATTCAGATTTTAAAGTATACAGCCAGAGAAAACTTGATAGTATTCAGCCCGAACTTCTAAATATTAAGAGTGGTTATTCAATAAGTCAATGTAGTAGTTTACCCCGAAGTTAATAATAATGTTAAACTCATCATAAGTGGCTATCTAGTAGCCTGTATTCCCCTTTTTTCTAACATATGTGCATAATGTGATCCAACATCAAACAAAGTTCTAATAAATTAAATCCCTGAGGAGTCAGGCCATATGAATCGCAAACAAATGTTAACACTTGCACTATGAGAACACTAAGGAATACTTAAACTTTTGCTACATTACAGCAACTGACTGAACAAGCAGTTTTCTAGGAATTGACAAAAACTTCAACCACAGGTAATGGGTTTGACCAAAACAAATTAATTTGCAATTACCTAAGTTTACCTTGCCCAGAAGGCCAGGAGTCCAGGATTATGGAAAATCTTTTCCAACAAACATGTTCCATATTAAAGTTTCAAGAAATGTTGGAGAAGAACCAAGGCAGTGTCCCCAAAGAAGAGATAGCAGGTCATGTGAAATATAAAGTCACCCCCAGGTAAGCTTATTTGTAAATCTTGCACGTAGCATATTTACTTCCTCAGTTTGAAGCTTTAGTTATTACATCACGGAGACACTGATCATCAGAGAACGTCCAGTTGAGATGAGAAAGTGAGATCATGTATTGAAAAGGCAGCCCATGTTCAGTCACTGGAAAAAAAGGAGAAAATGTTAGTTTGGATCTGCAATATGCCAAAATTCAAAGCTACAGATAAAACTATGTTTTCAAGAAAAATACCTTTTTCTTCAAATTCCACGACGAAAACAATTTAGACAGGAACTAGTAATTATATGAAGTTCCAAAAAAAAAAAGACTACCAGAATTGAATTCCTGTACTTTTGTTATTTAATACACTTAATTTAGAAACCTGAAATTCAGTTCCTGAACTTAAGGGGGGTTCTAAAGATACAGCGATTGCCTATAAAACGTTTTTCTATCTTTCCACAATATCCAACAATCTCTTCTTTTTCTATTTTTTAATGGTGGAGTCACATGATGGTCAAATCATTGCATTTAAAAGATGGCTAAACTATACTAGACATAATTACAGATTCACTTAGCACAAATACCAAACATGCCATTAAAGGGCTCAGCACAAAATTAACCAAGACTAAATACAATAATAATTTAATAAGCAAGCTTTCTGTGCATAACACAATTTCATTAGCAACTAAATAACAACCTTTTACAACAGAAAAAGTCAGGGGACCATGTGATGCCAAAGGTTTTCTCAGTAAGAAGAATGCAATGCATATCTGTAATCTGAGGAACCACAAACTTCAACTAGCTTCTGCCCCAGCTCAACTAGCAATAGCTCAGTGGCTTCTCTAACTTATTTTGGGTCCCAAAGTCCACCAATTACTACATTCCACACTCCCTCATCTGGAATGCATCCATCTAATACCATCTCATCAAGAATCCAAGCAGCTTTGTGCAGGTAAGGAACTCTTGCAAAAACATTTGACTAAACAATCAAAAGTGCCAATTTGACCAGAGATGCACCTAGTGGGCATACTAAGATACAACTGAAATGCACGAGGTGGATCAACATTATTACAAAGGCCCTGGACTACCATGTTATGCATACTAACATGGAGGCTCCAACTTGCTCGATTTGGTGAGATACCACCAAGAACCATCTCGTCAATGAAGTTTGCAGCTACTTGATAGCTGCCTGCAGCACAGAGGCCGGTTATGATTTTCCCATACAACCCTGCATTTGGTTTCAAGCCTTGAATCCTCATCCTGTCAAGAATTTCCACTGCTTCACGAAGCTTTCCTTCTTTACACAGCCCACTGATTAAAGTACTATAAGTGACCATGTTAGGCAAATGGTGCTTTCTGACCATGACTTCTAATAACTCCATTGCTTGAGATGAATGACCACCTTTACATAAACCAGCCATCAGAGAACTATAAGTAAAAACATTTGGCTCAATGTCATTTCTTCAAGCAATCCTAATACCTTCATCCAAATTATTAGACTGACACAAGCCATGTAACAACCTAGTATAGGTAACAACAGAAGCTGAAAAACCTTTCTGCTCCATCTCTTTGAATAGTTCCTTGGCCTCACTGATTTTTCCAAGTCTACACATCCCATTAATCAATGTACCATACGTATATGAATCTGGCTGGCATCCACGGCTGGGCATCTCCTGAAATATCCGTAAAGCAGAATCAACAGTCTCCTTGTTTTTGCAGAGGGCCTTGATCAAAATATTGAGGGAAACAATGCTAGGTGGAGTACCCAGTTCTCTCATCTCCCGGTAAAAACCCATAGCCCCCTTTACATGGTTTTCCTCCACAAGAATATCAAGTATTGTAAGGTAAGCCTTTTGAGTTGGCCTAAGCATAAAACCTTCCATCTTGTGGAAAACCCTGATGGCATCAAGTGGCTTATGCACGCATCCATAGCCCCTACATATAGTTAAAAATATGTCCTCTGTAACCTTGCAATTTTCTTGCTTCATTCTCTCCAGCATCCCTTCTGCTGGCCTAAACTGGTTCACGGTGACTAACCTATAGATGTTGAGACCAAAAGTTTCGTGATCATGACGAAATCCATTGCTATATTCAGCAGTTGCAGAATCAAACATGTTCACAGCTTTGTGCACGTCCTTTTCTGCCTTAATTAACTGCACAACTAGGGAATTTGTGATTTGCTTTGGCCACTTGAACATAGTTTTACTACCCATAATAACTCCAACTCCAATTTATATTATAATAAATACTTAAAAATGGTATATGTTGATGAAACTTCCAACTCTATTTCCTCGTAGCAGGCTCCAATATTGGAGTTTGTTTTACTCTTACGCATTTCGTCGAATAGGTCTTCTGCAATAGGATGCATATGAAACATCGAGTCTCACCTCCGCTAACAGTGCTAACTAAGATTAAATTGAAATGAAACCATTCAAAAGTAAAATTTAGACAAAAAATAAAAAATAAAAAATCTGTGTTTGAAATATTTTAAACGGAAATATAGCAAGATCTCCGAAAACTCAATAAGGATAGCATGTTACCTTTTTTTTTGGGAGCTCAACATCGTTATCGTTAATTGCACCATTGTCGTGAAGAGAGTGGCGAACGAGGCTGCAAAACTTGGACCATGCATCACTACGAACCTGCCTCTGCTCTATTTTTTATTTTTTATTTTTGCTTCGTTTTTTATTCTTGCTGTTCCCGCAGAAAAGTTGTCTCAACCGCTTGTAATGGACAGCCACCATGCGTGGGCTATATTTCTTCACTTTTGGGCAACTCATAAACGGGCCCTGTTAGGGGATGCTATTTCCACCCAAATTTTGTTTGTTACTTTTTTCCTGAAAATACCCCTAAAGGAAATGTGTGGAGGGTGCACTCCCTAACACACCAGAAATACATTTTTGTTGTATATAGTATATACTGAAAATGTATTTTCATTATTTATTTCAAATACATATACAATGAAAACATTTTCTTGTTGTGTAATCAGTAAAAAAAAGGTTGAAAATCGTATTCCAAAATTAAAATGATTATTGTTTTGAAATAGCCAATTTAAATCACTTTAAAGACACAATGGATTAAATTATTTTTTTAAAAGATTACTAAATATAATTAAAACCATAAAAAATTAAAAGTGTATTTCAATCCACTTTTTTATAGTAAGTTTCTTCATTTTAGAGTAGCCAAATAAAAAACTATATATGCAAACTAGCTTTCGAGTTTGTAGAGAAAAAAATTCATCTTACTCAAGTTCAATATATTAAACTTAGATGACCATCGTATCGTAATAAAATTTATCAAATTGTTTAATTTAAATCATGTCAATCTTCACCATGTGTTGTGTGTTTCTCAATGCTTGAATATTAAAATCATAACAAAATTGAACTACTTGAATCATTAAAGTTATTTTTATAAAAAAAAATTGAGTCATTAGTTATGTTAGAGTTATTACCTTTGTAATGTCCTGTGATTTTTTTTGAAATCAAACGAATCTTGAGAGTTTTTTTTTTCATATGTAAAATTCAAACTTAAGATCTTTTTTTAAGGAAAACCTCACATATACTCACTTGTACTAATTATAATTAAAACAATCACTTGTTACTTTTTTCTTCTTTTTTTTACCAATATTAAGAATGTCTGTGTTTTTTCTACCAATATTATTCAAAAAAATGAAAGGAAAAAGTTACAAATACTATACCTTTCTCCAATATTACCTAAGAGGGTAAGGGTACTTTGGAGACAAAAATATATTTTAAAAACATGTGTAAGTCACATGATATATTTTGTAAACAGAGTTAACGCTGTTTGATGTGTAAAGTTAGGGAGGTTTAATGTATGGTGAAAAAAAATGTGAGAGTATATGTGTAATTTGTAATACCCTCAAATATATATAAATATATATATATATATGATTTAAAAATATAATAACAGAATAGATAATAATATCAAAGATAATTTTTAGAATAAGAACCAAACTTGAGTATTCAACTCCAGGCACGTGAAGAAATTCAGCTGAAACCTATCCTTAATACAATCTTTTAAGAGTCCAAGTGTCATCAGTAGAACCAA
>PYAF01002798.1:705115-730194 GCA_007407185.1 Glycine tomentella
AAGAGAAAAATCTTATGAAGTTATGAGAATGACCCGAGTTTCAAATGTGGGAAACTGGGCATATGCTACTTATCTGGTGCTACTACATGGGAATTCATGCATGTTTGCGTAAGACGATCGCAGCGTCTACATCCAGTACGAGATGTAGCTACATACAGTACGATATGTAGACACCATGTGCACCTGTGACAATTGCATTGATTTCCATACATTCATATAATCATGCATTCATTCAGATATATTGAGTTATTTACTAATATGCTAAAGTGTATGCTGAATTAAATTTGCTTTATTTACTAACTTTCTAACGTGTTTGGTGGTTTAGAGTTGCCTACTGAGAAATTTATTTCTCATTAGATTTTATTTAATGTTTTAGATGGCTGCAATCATAATTTTTCTTGATGCTCTGGATATCGCCTGGTATATGGATGAAGTCCGCAACTGCTATGTAGTTACCATGCAACCTGTGTTGTGTGCTCATATTTATTTTGGCACCCATTTTTCAGTCCCTGTAGATCCGTTCTCTCAGTTTGTACCAATGTATCCAAACCCAGTCACAGACCCCATAATAGTTCTCAGTGACAGAGACAATACCGAAGACTATGTTTAAATACTAGGCTGCGACTCTTGTGTATAAATAACAATGTTTGAAGTCCTATAATATGTAAATTATAGTTGAGAATAAGTACTATAATATATAGTTGAGATATTTATATGGTAATAGAAAAGGCCTGTAAAAGGATGTATGTATAAATATATCGAGTTCCTCTTGTTATAAATTTCTTTTGTTTTTTTATTTTCATTAATTTATTTTAAAAGACAAAAGAATAAAATAAAAATATAACATAAAATAAATAATTAAGTAACCAAAATTATAGGACGTTACATAATTAGTGTAAATTTGAGAAGATATTACTGTTATTTATTCTATAAATAACAACTAATTGCAAGCTTGGACCCTTTGACTTATCGCCCACGTGAATGATTGTAAAACTTTTGTGAGTTGAACCCTTTTCTTCCTTTGACCATTGGCTGAATACTTCCTTTTCTATCACATATAACTGATTCAACAAATTTCAAGAACTTAGAGAGAGTCCACACACCAACCAACGCTTGTGATATCCAACAGAAACATGTGTGTTCCCAAGGTAAAAACAAATATCAAATGTTGAATTTGTCCCAAATTGCATTGCATTTCAAGAAGGAAAACTATTCAATTTATTAGTATATAATAACTCTACACATCCGAAAAAATGGATCTAATTATTTATTGTAATTACTAATTTAGGGTCTACATTTTAATTACTGTAAATTAACTTTTTTCTTCTTTCCTGTGGGAAGAAAAAAATGTTTTTCATTTTGGCCAATAGAAGAGAGAAAATGTTTGATGATTGCGGAATCTTGATCCTTGACGATGAGATGAGATGAGACCATAGTCTTCAGGCCCAAAGAACATTGTAAGTCCAATGAGAAGCCCACTTGTTGATGAGTGTGTGGCAGCCAGAGGAACCATAGCGGGGCCCACATCAACACGAACCTTAAACTTCGATTCGATCATAGCACGTCGAAGATCCTAAAACACCAAAACAAAAACATCTTTTTAAAGAATCAATCCAAGGCACCACTTGAACAAACAAAAACGAACACACACAGTAATTCTTATTTCTCCAATTCCCTCACGCCTTAACCAATTGACCAAAGTTACATTGAAAAGTAAAATAATATTAAAAAAACAAAAAACAAAACCAAAAGAAAATTCAACGAAAGAAAAATCAAACGCGAGACAAGAAAGAACCTCGGAATAAAAAGTTCATCCAAAACACACGCACCCACACGCAGAGTCACCAGTGAGAGAAACATTTCGTTTTAGTTAATAAAAAAACACAAAATTTAGAAACATAAACAAAAGAAAGGGAAAAAAATGCATCCTTCTTTCTTCGGGTTTGGTTTTGTTTTTTAGCTGGCCCTCCTGTTTGACACGAGCACCAAACTATCACACCGTTTGTTCGTTTGTAAAAACCAAAAAAAGAGAGAAGAAAAACAGATTAAGATTGTTACTCTAATTAATAATTAAAAGAAATTATTATGAAAGGAGTTATAGTAGTCAAGAAGAGCAACTGTTGTAGTTGTTATTGTTGGGTTATTATTTTTGTTTATCAATTATCACTCTTTTTATTACTATTGTTCTATTATTTGTTCTTTTATTCTTCATCTTCGTTGTTCTTTCTTTCTTTCTTTTCAATCTCTCTTATTACACGCTGCTTTTCTTTTTTATCTTTTCAATTTAAATTATCTCGTTTCTATTTATTTATTTTTCATCAGAGAGGATAATAATTCTGTGCCTTTCCATTCCTTGACTATCACGGAATTTTTTTGATTTCCAAAGAGAAAAAAGAGATGACTAAAATAAATAAAAACAAAGAAACAGCAAACCGATTCTATTCGGTTGCCCTAGTTATTATTTTTCTCTTTTCTTCTGTGCTGCGTGGTTGGGTTTCTTTTTGTTGCTTCGTTGTGGATTCCTAGGGTTTGAAGTTGGAAAGAGGTTCGATCTCGATCAATGGAGGCCGAGGCAGAGAACAACGTCGTGAAGAAGGAAGAAAACAGCAATGAGAACAACAACAACAACAACAATGAAAGTAACAGCAAAATTGGGAATTCAAGTGAGGGTCATAGCAAGCCCAAGCGTCAGATGAAGACGCCGTTTCAGCTTGAAACGCTCGAGAAAGCTTATTATGGTTTGTTATCGTTAACCTTTTTTTTTCTTGTTAATTTTTAGGCTTTTTATTGTTTACTGTTTTTTTTTGTTTAATTTTTTTGTTTTTGGTTTTAGTTGAGAATTACCCGTCGGAGACTATGAGGATGCAGTTGTCGGAGAAGTTGGGGTTGTCGGATCGGCAGTTGCAGATGTGGTTCTGTCACCGGCGGTTGAAGGACAAGAAGGAGTTGCCGTCAAAGAAGCCGCGTAAGGCGGCGGCGTTGCCGGATTCTCCGGTGGAAGAGCCCAAGTTGGGACCTGAAGTGGGTTTGGAATACGGATCCGGGTCGGGTTCTGGGTCCAGCCCGTTTACCCGGTCAGAGTTGAGGAATGTGGTGCCTCGGGGGTACTATGAGTCACCACAGACTATAATGGAGCTTAGAGCAATTGCTTGTGTGGAGGCTCAGTTGGGGGAGCCTTTGAGGGAAGATGGACCTATTCTTGGAGT
The DNA here is from genome assembly GCA_007407185.1 of Glycine tomentella. Taxonomy (NCBI): domain Eukaryota; kingdom Viridiplantae; phylum Streptophyta; class Magnoliopsida; order Fabales; family Fabaceae; genus Glycine; species Glycine tomentella. The sequence continues at coordinate 708,322 of PYAF01002798.1, forward strand.
GGAGTTTGATCCGTTGCCGCCGGATGCATTTGGGGCACCCTTAGGTATGGTCTTTGATTCTTTGACTTGGTGGATGGTTGTGTACTTGGGTTGAATTGAGTGAACTCTATCAATGTATGATGGTGTGTTTATTTTATTGGGGGTTTATGGGATATGCAATTCAACTGTTTACTTCCTTTGGTTATTGTCTTTTCATTGTATGTTTCTACTAGGTATCAATGTATCATGATAATGTTGTTAACTATGGAGTTTCTATTTTTGATATGTATGTGTTTTTAATTTTTTTAAGTGGTAATGGGTAAACTAGTTTCTTGGGTGTTCTGTTTAAGAGTATCATAGGAATCAGGGATTAAATGTTCTTTTTTAGTCTTGCTTGTCTTCTTTCTGACTGATTTTTCAACCTGAAAGTATTGTTAGAAGCGTTACTTTTATGTTATAACTTATAAGTTTCTGATGATTAATGAGTAAACTCTCATTTTAATATGATATTGTATCTGCTGATTATTTTAGTCTAACTTTACTAAAACTTTGCTTTAGTTTTTATATTTGGGAAACACCATTCACATTGGACCTTACATTTTTATGGACAAGGATTAAGTTGAATTTTGTGTTCCAAATTTTGGAACTAAATTGAAGTTTTAGTGAAGGTACTAAAATGACGAAAGCATATTAGATACTAACAGTGAGGTTTACTCAATGAATACTTATTTGTGATGTGTTGCATGTGCCTTGTTTGACTACTCATACTTCTAGTATTTTCTTTTGGTGCAGCTGTTACGGAACAGCAGAAGCGGCCTAGTCTTGCCTATGACAGTAAAATATATGAAAGACACGATGCTAGGGCAAATAAGGTTGGTTTTCGTTATGCTATAACTGCTTAGTGTTTAGGTGTGTAAAATTATGATAGGACTTGGAATATTCTGAAAAGGAAACAATTGTATATTACAATTGAACAGAAAATCAAAATTCCATACAAACACATCTCTCATCAACCAGAGTTCTAGTCTCCTCTCAATAACAACTTTCCTCTAAAAACATGCCGTCCACACCACTCCCTATGATCTTCCTTCTGTGATAAACTTGATACCTCAGCATGCTTCCTTACTTCCACCCAATTTATCATTCTCTTTCTCTCTTTTTTTCTCAACTGAGCATGTCTTCCCTCTGTCCATCTATCTTTGCCATAGATCACTGAATCTCAGGCCACTGCTAGTGTGGTGCAGCCTTCTCTTCTGAAAAGAACAGGCCATGTCTGCTCTCTATCGGTCTGTTTACTTATCATTATACTTGTTACTGTCTCCTGCCACTTTCTTTCAATGGTGTTATTTACTTGCATGTTTTGCTTAAGATCTACGATTTTTATTGATAATTATGAATATCTCATGAAATTTGGGATTTTTTGGAGCATTATATATTTGACTATGTATATAGTATTGATATTGATTATATATATATGTATAAACAATCTAAAATTTGTACCTATCCTATAGCATTTTTGGTGTCAATTGGTAAGCACCGCTATCTAAGATTGATAACCATTATTGAGCTAAATGTTAAAAGAAAACCCTTTTTTTTAATCATGATCGTGTGATTTAGTTATCAAGATCGGTACCTTTTAAATGCCTTTCCTTCATGTCAATATATCAATATATATAATGGTATCCCTTTATTTCTTACACTATTTAGTGTTTATGCTTTCACCTTTTTCTGAATGGCATACTGGTACCATCAGCTTGAATTGTGATATTGGGCTTATTATTACTTTAGCCTCTACCATTTATTTGGATTTTATTTGTGTAAAAGGAAAAAAAGATTTAATGTAGATGTGTAGACCAGTGTTGTCAAATAGTGCGCATTGCAGATTCCAAAGAAAACGCAATTGCGATGGCATCGCGTTGTGGAAACTGCCATCGCGACCGCTTTGCTAGTTGCGGCTGCCTTGCACGCGTGGATGTTGCATCTCCCTTAAAAAATTGTATAGCATCGAAGTTCTTCAGCCACGGCAGAGCATAGTCGAGGCAAGATTTACAATTTTCGTGAAGATGACTGAAGTTTGGGCTTGTGGGTCAAGGACAATTTGGGCTCATGTGATTTTTAAAGAGTCTGATTAGTTTTGAACCCACATGTGCCATTTAAAAACATAAGGAGTCAGATTTGTTTTTTTTTTTTTTTTTACTCACTTGACTGTTAAACATGGAGTCAGTCACTTGGGCTTTCTTATACTAAAATAGGCCCAACAGTAGCATTTTTTATTACTTAAACTTCTCTACGTACATCCTTCCTCCCAAATCTCAGAACCCTCCAGAGTCCATCTTCTTCTTCAGTCCAGCACCTGTGTTTTTTACAGCTGACACTTTTTTTTTCTTTCTTTTCTTTAATCTTTGTGTTTCTTTTTAAATTTTTTTAGCTGTTTTTTTTAATGTTTCCAACATATTTTGTCTCGAGCAATTTAACTTGAGTTAATATTTCTGTTAATGTTTGTCCAGCTTATTTTTATTTGCAACTGCTATGCAGTTTCCAACATAGCTTAATTTTTTATACAGATTTAATTGTTATATATATATATATATATATATATATTCTATTTCAACTGCTATGCGGCTTCCGCTATTTGCCTGCAATGCTATCTGGTCCGCTATATGCTATAGTGGATTTTTAGCTTTACGTGATTTTCCGCGATCCACTATTGACATCACTGGTGTAGACTTAGGTATTTGCTGCCATGCTGTTTATTTTTATTCCAGTCTAGGGTGTATTTTGTCCAATCTTTTCTTGCACATATTTTTTTATTGCTCTTTTAATACACTGTCTTTCCTCAGTTTAAATAGTTTGAGAAAAACTTGCTTTTATTTATTCATATTTAGATTTATGTTTACTGTCAAATCTTGCTCTTTGGTTGTTTCATATGATATTTTGATTTTAAACGGGCTACATTTCAGGCAATAGCAAGGACATTCCATGAATACCCTTTTCTTCCAAACCAGTCTGGCATTAGATCTGATGTTTATGGACAACTGAACCTACCTCATTTACATGATCCAATGGAGGGTCCTACCAGAACTCCTTTTCCCCTTGGAAATGAACAGCAACCCAGAATTCATGCTCCCCAAAGTCATTCTTCTCGTGTTCGCCTTTTGTCTCAACAGCAGGACAAGGAAGTGATTCCATACCCATCTCCTCGAGACAATGATGTTGCACCCAAAAGGGAACCTCACTCAAACATAACCAGCATTGGAATGAACTCCCATCTTACTGATCACTCAATTGTTGGACAAGAAAATCCTTATGCTTTACCTGGTGGGCAAGTTTCCCATAACGATGCAGTATTGAGGATGGAGAGGAAACGAAAGGTATTAATTTAATTTTTAATTTTTGCTAAGTATTATTTTATGTTATTTTCCTTAGCTATGCCAGTACATTTTTTTTGTGGAGCTTGATATATATTTTTAACATTGTTTATGTAGAGTGATGAAGCCAAAGTTGCAAAGGAAGTTGAAGCCTATGAAATGAGGATGCGAAAAGAGCTTGAGAAACAAGATAACCTCAGACGAAAGGTTTTATTAAAATGAACTTTGCCTACTACTGTGGCACCATACACTGTATAGAGCTTAAAAGGCATCCCCTTCTCTTTAGCTAACCCCTCTATTTTCCGTCTCCCTTTTAGAGTGAAGAGCGAATGAGGAAAGAAATGGAAAGACACGATCGTGAAAGAAGGAAGGAAGAAGAGAGGTTGTTGCGTGAGAAACAACGAGAAGAGGAAAGATCAAGGCGTGAGCAAAGACGGGAAATGGAACGAAGGGAAAAGTTTTTGTTGAAAGAACATTTAAGAGTAAGTTTTTTAAAGCCCATTTTTTATAGCCTTCCTTTGGCAAATATATTCAAACATCTGTGGATTTTTTATGTGCCTTACTCTCCTTTTTGTTGTGGCCTTTCTTAAAACAGGCTGAAAAAAGGAGGCAAAAAGAAGAGATCCGCAAAGAGAAGGAGGAAGAGAGGAGGAAAGCTGCCCTTGAGAAGGCAAATGCTCGGAGAATAGCTAAAGAATCTATGGAGCTTATTGAGGATGAACAACTGGAATTGATGGAGTTGGCTGCTGCAAGCAAGGGGCTTTCCTCTATTATTCATATTGATCTTGATACTTTGCAAAACCTTGAATCATTTAGGGGTGAGAAATCTATCATTATGTTACTTTTTGTAATGTTACATAATTGGATTTTATTACTGATACATGTACTGTAGATTCATTGTGTATATTTCCTCCCAAGAGTGTAAAGCTGAGAAAACCATTTGCTATCGAACCCTGGATCGACTCTGAACAGAATATTGGCAACCTTCTCATGGTATGTTCTTGCCACTCTTTCATCATTATATGCTAGTGTGGATTAATGTTGCTGTGAACCAATTATCTCTTGTTCTGGTACTCCATACTGTCAAAAGTGGGAAGGGGAACTTTATGCTTTCACAGTTTCTGACATTGGTCTATATGTCAGTTGACCCAGTTCATGATTTGAAATGTTAGTTTAATGTTGCTCTTGTCTATCTGTGTATTATAGTGAAGGTTATTTATGTTAAGCTTTCATGTATGTTAGACTGAGATCATTCTTGTTGTTCTTCATTTGTTTTTTAAGCTTAAATTGAGGATTCTGAATTTAAAGTTCAAAAGTTGTGGTCTATTGCTCTATTTCAGGTTTGGAGATTCTTGATTACTTTTGCTGATGTACTTGATTTATGGCCTTTTACTCTTGATGAGTTTGTACAGGCATTTCACGACTATGTGAGTAAATCTGGCCTCTGCTTTTGATTTTGTGTTGCACATGAACTGGATTTCTGTGCACTCTTTGCTCATTATGTTTGTTCAATTCAAAACCATTTGATTGCAGGATTCTAGATTGTTGGGTGAGATTCATGTTGCTCTTCTCAAAGTGATAGTAAAAGACATTGAAGATGTTGCAAGGACACCTTCTACAGGATTAGGGATGAACCAGAACGGAGCTGCTAATCCTGGAGGTGGCCATCCAGAGATTGTGGAAGGAGTAAGTTGAAATATATCTTAGATTTTATCTTTCCTTTGAGACATACTAGTTTTGTCTGAGACTGTTGACTCTGACAATGTTCGCTTTATTATGTTTTAGGCATATGTGTGGGGCTTTGACATACGAAATTGGCAGAAGAACTTAAATCAGTTGACATGGCCAGAAATTTTCCGACAGTTAGCACTGTCTGCAGGATTAGGACCACAGCTGAAGAAAAGAAATATTACATGGTCATATGCAATTGATAAAGATGAGGTTCTTTTTCTTTATTTTGTATATTAATGTTCATTCAAATTCTTATGTTAACTGAAAGCTGCCATATCTTGGGGAAACATATTTGTGTTACCATCTCAGTTCACTGGGTTGGTATGAGCTTTTTGTTGCCATTGAATACTTCCACTGAGCAATGAGCATTTATGATTTTGCACACATTTTAAATTAACACTGGATTTTTTTTGTCTTACTTTTCTCTCATTGATTAAGTGGTTCAAAATTTTTATGTACCTGCAGGGAAAAAGTTGCAAAGATATCATTTCTACACTTCGTAATGGTTCAGCAGCTGAAAGTGCTGTGGCCAAAATGCAAGAGAGAGGTCTGTTAGCTCCTCGAAGATCAAGGCACCGGTTAACTCCTGGAACAGTTAAATTTGCAGCTTTTCATGTTCTCTCGCTGGAGGGCAGTAAAGGTTTGACAGTACTAGAGCTTGCAGAAAAAATTCAGGTGAATTGTTTATCTTTGTATCAAGTGCTCTTTTAGAAACTGTCAGCTTTGTTCTTATGTCTCTTTTCCTGTCAGAAATCTGGTCTTCGGGACCTGACGACCAGCAAAACACCTGAAGCATCAATTTCTGTTGCTTTGACAAGAGACACTAAATTGTTTGAAAGAATTGCTCCGTCGACATATTGTGTACGAGATGCATTCAGAAAGAATCCTGCTGATGCTGACTCCATTCTTTCAGAAGCAAGAAAGAAAATTCAGATATTTGAAAACGGGTTTCTAGCTGGTGAAGATGCTGATGATGTGGAAAGAGAAGAGGAGTCAGAAAGTGATGAAGTTGATGAGGATCCTGAAGACGATGATTTAGTAAATCCTTCAAGTGCAAACCAAAATTCTGAATATTATGAGGACACAAACATTTGCTCATCAAATGGAAAAGAAAATTTGGGTCACAACGTAGATCTTATTCAAAATGAGTTTGATACAGATCTACCTTGTTTTCCTAAGAATGCTTCCAAGGATGCTGATCGTCCCAGTTCTGTCACCAGACAGCCTGTTGCTTGTGAAGATTTTAATTCTGGCAATCTTGATCAAGATAATATGGAAATTGATGAAAGTAAATCTGGAGAGTCCTGGATTCTGGGGCTTGCTGAAGGAGAATATTCTGATCTCAGTGTAGAGGAGCGTCTAAACGCTCTTGTTGCGTTGGTTGGTGTGGCAAATGAAGGAAATTCAATCCGTGTTGTTCTTGAGGTGAAATTCTTTCCTGTCTAATGTGTTTCTTAAGTTTATTTTTGTTTAAATTTTAAGTTGACATGGCGAGTTTTTTAGGATCGACTGGAATCAGCAAATGTTCTGAAGAAACAAATGTGGGCTGAAGCACAGATAGATAAAGTTCGTCTGAAGGATGATAATATTAGTAAATTAGATTTTCCATCACTTACTGGGAATAAAGTTGAAACATTATACACTTATCCAGCTATGGAGGGTAATCAAAGCCCAATGTTTGACATTAATATTAACAATATTAATAATGAAGCATCACCCAGCACCACAGAAAACCAAAAAGGAGCTCCTGTGGCACAGAGCATGCCTATGGAGAAGTGCTCATCAATTCAAGATTTTGGCTCAGGTACTGGTGCAGATATCCCTCAGACTCAGGTATCTGCACAATATTCAAAAAGGTCACGTTCACAGTTGAAATCTTATATTGCCCACATAGCAGAGGAGATGTATGTCTACAGATCTTTACCCCTTGGCCAAGATCGCAGACGTAACCGATATTGGCAGTTTGTTGCTTCTGCTTCAAGCAATGATCCTGGTTCCGGCAGGATCTTTGTTGAATGTCATGATGGCCAGTGGAGGCTTATTGATTCTGAAGAGGTAAATTGTTTATTCAGTATTTTCCTTAAGCAGATCAACTAAATTGTACCTTGGTTTTGACAGTTTCTTATATTCCCGTGCACGCTTTAATAACATGCATGTAAGGACTTAGGGCACAGCAAGTCTCCTTTTAGAATCCTAAGAGACATTTCCTCTAAGTTTAATTTTTTTCCACAAAATATCTGATCATTAGCAAATGGAATTAATGAGGATAGCCTCTGAAATTTAAACATTTACCCTTTCCTTTTAGTCATGGTAATTCTTTTGTATGTCTATTTATCAAAGTTTCATTTTTATTTATCCTACCATTACACTGCAGGCCTTTGATGCTCTTTTGATGTCATTGGATTCACGTGGGATCAGGGAATCTCATTTGCGCTTAATGTTGCTAAAGATTGAGAATTCCTTTAAAGAAAATGTTCGAAAGAGGAATGCATGTTGTGCCAAAAATGGAAGCAAAGGCGAAGTTTCTGTTAAAATTGAAGCTAATGAGACATGTTTTATCCCTGACCACAATGCTGGATCTGACAGTCCTAGCAGTACCCTTCATGACTTGAATGCTGATCCATCTGAAACTTCATCATCCTTCAAAATTCAGCTTGGGAAAACTGAGAGTGAGAAGAAAGCTGCATTGAGAAGGTATCAAGATTTTCAGAAGTGGTATTGGAAAGAATGCTATAATTCATCAGTTTTATGTGCAATGAAATATGGGATAAAGAGATGCAAACCTCAGATGGACGTTTGTGATATATGTCTCAATCTTTGTTTTGTTGAAGACTCCCATTGCAATTCTTGCCACCGGACCTTTCCCTCAAATAATGGATTTAATTTTTCTAAACATGCATTTCAATGTCGAGACAAGTTATCCAAAGATAATTGTATTTTGGAATATTCTCTTCCCTTGCGGACAAGATTGCTGAAGGTCCTGTTGGCTTGTATGGAGGTGAGTTAATGGTAACTGTGCTTTCACCTTGAACATTGTTTTCTAGTAAATTTTAAACTGCTATTTCTGCCCTCTTTTTTTTTCCCCGTTAGTTTGACTATTGAGGAGTATATTGTATTCACATTTTGATTTATAGGTATCTGTTCTATCTGAAGCATTTGAAACTACATGGACCGATGATGTTAGGAAGCACTGGGGCATAAAGTTGAGCAAATCATCTTCTGTTGAGGAACTTTTGCAGGTTTCATGCCCTTTCAATTCTTAAAGTTCTAGCTTCTATATCTGTGCATCATGTGCCTACTCAGACATGTATGAATTAAACAACCCATTTTGCAGATATTGACCCTATTTGAGAGATCACTACGGCGAGATTTTCTGTCATCGAACTTCTCTACAACAGATGAATTGTTGGGATCAAGCAGCATGTCAGAACGTTCTGTGCAGGCTTCAACTGATCCTGAATCTGTTGCTGTGCTTCCATGGGTTCCACTAACGACTGCAGCTTTGTCTCTCAGGCTTTTTGAGATTGATTCATCTATCAGCTATGTAAAGCTTGAAAGACTTGAGCCTTGTGAGGAGAAAGAAGCAAGAGAATACATAGTGAGTCTCATTTTCCTTTTATAGTAGAGTGCTTTTAGTCTTAAGTAACAGGATTTGATGTTATCATGAAAGGTTTGCTACGCATAAGCTGCGCTGCAACTTTTCATTTTTACCTGAAAAAAGATGAGGCTGAGCTATTGTGTCTAATATACTAGAAGCAGATTGGGTGTTAAGTTCCCCTTAAACTTATTGAGTGTCTGGGTCTTTATCTGGAAAATTTTCATGATATTTTTATGTAACATTAATGCATCTAATTTGCTTTTTGCAGAAGCTTCCATCAAGATATACTCACATGAAATCTAATAGGGAGGTTGAACCAGCTGAATTTGTCCAAGATGAATTCACTAAAGATAAATCTGTTCATAAGAAAATTGTACGAAGTGGCAATAAACGTGGCCGAGGGACGAATGAAGGACGGGGTAAAAAGCTGTCTAAAAGAGTGTGCAATTCAAAACGAGATGGTGGTAGTAAGAATGCTAAGGTCACTGACAATCTAAGTCGCAAATTAAAACAGCAGGCACGAGGAACACAAGGACAAGGTGCTGGGCGAGGTCGCCGAACAGTAAGGAAGCGGAGAGTGGGAAAGAGAGCTGTTGAAGATTTGTTGCTTGGCCATACGACAGCCAGTCATAGCTTCAAGATTAATAGAGAACCAGTGAGAAACTTGGATGAGGAATGGGATGGAGAAAAGGCAAGTCCCAAGACTCCGGTACACATTGGGGATGCTGCTGACAATAGTAACAGTGCTGAAGAGGTGGAGTCTGATGACGACAATGCTCAAGCTGTGGAATATGATCAAGGAAACTGGGAGGTAGGTTTTAATGGTGTCCCCCCCAACAGATGGAGTAGGGGTTTGGTTGGAATGAGTGACGAAGATGTGGATGCTTTTGAAGATGATAATGACAACGACATTGAGGAGAATGAAGAGGAGGATTCAGAAGCAGATGTTATGAGTGAGGGTTCGGATGGGATCCCAAATAGGGTAGTAAATGTTGAAGGCTCAGACTCGGTTTTGTCTGAAGATTCTTCTGATTAGAACATCCATTTTAATTGGTCAATGAAGGATTTGCACCTGAAGACTGCATTACATTTTTGACATTGCAGCTTTACAAACACCTGAGCTCCAAGTCATGTCGTGGCTTGAAGAGTTTATGGTTGAGTAGATTTAGTGTATATTATCCATGCAAAATGGAGACTTGTATTTTTAAGAATCTTGAAGCAGAGGGCTTTGTATCCAACCTCATTTTGTTTTTGTATTTTTTTTTAACCTCTCCTTGTAATAGATACTCATTAATTAATAAATTTTTTATTATACCTTATTGGTTGGACTATTTGGAACTGATAAATGATGATTCGCTCTGAAATGTGAAGCAATTAAAAATCAAACCTCAAATATATCAACCATTTTAAGAGGTGCTTAACAGAGGAATTAGCTGTTAAGAATTTAACTAAGTAACGCACACTAATACCACACAATTGAAGTACTCTGTCACCCGTAATTTACTTATTTTTTTATACCTCAATCTAATATGTCGGATGTTATTTGCGCGAATGATATTGTTAACGCATAACACAAACTACGCAAGTCACATCCATCTAAAAAAATGGGAAAATGAAGCGAAGAATGGGGACAAAACCAAAGAGTATTTTATTATACACTAGATACACTCTGCAACGCTTGTCACTCTTATGGTGCCAGAAACTTCTCAATTCTCTGGCTTTCCACTCAGGCACCAACTATGTCTGGGATTTTGACGTTGACTTTGATCCTAAGGTTACCCTTCTTTGAGGGATCTTTGGAAATTGGCATGCCTTCCCCGGTGACCACTTCTTCATAATCTGGATCAGTCACATTCTTTATGACGATGTTCAGACCCCTGCCATCTAGAGTTGTAAGTTGAATGGTGTAGCCTGTTAGAGCTTCAGCTTCTGTAAGTGATATCTTTTGTGTCACAACCAAATCATTGCCATCTCTTGTAAATACACTGTGAGGTTTCTCATCAATAATAAACACAAGATCTGCAGCAATGACATTTGGCTGCTCATTTCCTTTCTCTGGGAAAGTAATTTTGGTTCCCTTTTTCCAGCCCGGATGGATTTCAATGTTTAATATTTCCTCCACCAGAAAAATTCTCCTGCAAACATAAATGTAGAGGAGAGAAATTATATCAATGTATGTGGCTGTGCTTATATAGGCAAACATAACATGTGAAAGAATGAACTTTTGCTCCTTTTCATGGAGAAAAATTGCAAAGCTCAAACAGCCTAGAAAAGTCATCTATGTAAAGTGTAAAGTGTAAACGCAATAACCAGAAGAAAGGTAGCCGAGGGAGTCAAGTATGCACATTTTGCACAGTTGAGTGATTAATTAAAAGTTAAAAACACTGACCACCTACACTGGTTAAGTTGTGAACTTTTAAGAAAACCTGTTAGGCTTGACGAATTGACTTGTTTGTAAATAATATCATTTTAATATTTAACATGTAATATTATATCATTATTTTATCAACTAAAGCATTTTGTTTCAGATTTGAGCTGGTTGTAATGGCTATAAAATGCAATCTGTTTTCGTATGTTTGCTAACTAGTAAGCTTATTGACTTGTTTAGTATACGTCTATTAACTTGTAAGCCTATTAATCTGTTTAAGGATAGACTGATCAACCTATTTAAAACTTACAATGAAATAGGCCTTTAAAGTTTATACAGACTAATAAGTCAGGCCACACCAAAGCTTAAAAATGCTAACGGGCCAGACTTGGGTCGGGAGATTATAAAGCAGGTCGAGCCAAGTTTGGCAAGGCCTGACCTCATTTAGCCTATTTTCATTCCTAGATGTCACCTAATTAATGTTCAATCAGTAGCAACTCCTGAGCCAACAATGAGCAATGGCACAAATGCAGTGACCATATCAAGATTGGATCAGATGAGTCTGTACACCAATCCTTATCCAACCATGAAAACTCATTGAACCAAAGAAAAAGGAAGGTAGGATGAGGAGAAAAATGAGCAGAATGCTAAAATTTGTAGCTTCAACTGATTATCCATGAGACAATAATATGTAAGAAGGAAATCCAACAAATCGGACATCTAACCAACAACTATCTAAAGTAGCAATCAAATTTTTTTTTCTTAGATAAATAAGACAGAAACGTAACAAAATTTTAGTTCTAACGAATCTAACAAAAGAACTCATTCTGTTCAGGATAATTAGTTATAAGAAGGTTTAAGTACAAATTGCTGTAAATCGAAATACCAGGCCAAGAGCACTTACCCACTTGCATGTGTAATTTCCCTGGAGATTTTCATCTTTCTGGTACTCCCCTTGTAGAGCTCCTCAAGGCTGCAAAGCAATGTATTTTCAATGGGAGGTGCCTTGCGGCGTGGAACTTGATTCATTGGTCTTCCTTCTCTAAACACGTCATTGCCAAACATTCCACCAAAGGACCTTGAAACCCACGACCCACCCCCCATACCCATGCCTCTGCCTCTGCCACCGCAGCCAAACCCCATTCCCATTCCTCCAAATGGGCTTGAACACCCAAACACTTCTGCAAAAATGTTGTTTGCGTTTCTGGGATTGAACCTAAATGCTGTTGGACCATCCCCAGTTCGGAAGAAGGAAGCCACACCTTCATCCGGTGTTGGCATTCCACCTTTAAGACCACCTTCTCCATACCGATCAAAAATTGCTCTCTTCTGGGGATCACTAAGAACCTACATGAAACCAAACCAATATATTCGAAGTCACATTCTATATTCATTTCAAAGTTCACACGGCCCCACAAAAAAACAGACATATGGAGAGAAATTGAAACAAAAATAAGGATACCACAACTTAGTATGTGAACAAACATGCAGTTTGTAACCAAGCAATCATGTGAATTATGTAGAATAACCCAGTGCATCTGAGTGGCAATCAACTAAACGACTCGGCAAACTATTCTAACTAATAAATTATAATTTATCTAATCAAACATCGATCACAAACTATGGTAATAGCCCCTGCAAGCTAGAGGATGCATAATAATATGAAAATTACAACTTGAATGATCAATCAACCATCTAAATCAAGCAATAATCATATTGGCAAGAAAACTGAATCATGGAAAAATTATCATAGAATGAAATGAACTGAAATTGGGGCTCTATAGATTACAAGCCTCCCAATAGCTTCCTCAACATGAAGTCAAATCATGACTGAGGCTTAACTACCATAGGGAGAGGCTAAAACCAAGGTCCAGAGGCTTATCCATGAACCGAAAGGAAGGATCCATCTTGAGTACACCGACCAAGGCAAAGTAATAATGACCAAAATTAAGCATAGTATCTAACATCTTGAGCACACCGACACAACAAATCAAGGACCATGATGTTACCTCGTAAGATTCAGATATCTGTTTGAATTGAATCTCAGCCTCTTTCTTATTAGTTCGGTTCTTATCAGGGTGCCATTTCATTGCAAGCTTTCTGTAGGCTCTCTTCAACTCTTCATCTGAGGCATTCCTGTCAACCTCCAAAATCCCATAGTAGTCCATCCCAATACTTGCTTTTCACTCCTCTCTTTCTTCACCCTCAACCTTTTTGATCAACAATTCTAAATCAGAAACTTTGCGAAATTTCAAGATAACAAATTTAGTTTGTAACAATGTTTTTTAAAAAAACTTTTGATCCATATACATCAATTCAGTTCAAGAAATTATTGGTTTTTTATATATTATTTTATTCTAATTTTAATTATGTTTATTAATATTCAATATTATAATATATCTCCATGCGATGCACGAGCTGAAATGATCGTATGAGACTGATTTACAATAAGGTACACAATGTATAGAGAATGAGAAGGAATTAATTGTGTATGTGTGCAATAATGCAACATCAAAATAAAAGGGTATAACCGTAATAATAATTTAGATAAAGACGTGTTCTACGGGGCTACAAGCCAATATTAAATTACTAGGCCGCGTTTGTTTTACGGTAATTTTTTTAGTCGCAGGTATATTTTAAAAAATGTTTATAGTTAATTATTAAAAATGGTTGAAAATATTTTTTACATGTTTTGGAATAATTAAAATATGTTTTTGGTTGACTTTTTTTTCCCTAAGAATATATATGATAATAATTAAAATATTCTTGTAGTACACTTCACGGATGTAATTGGCAAAATGAGATTCTTTAGAGAGTCTTCCAAACACTTTGTTACTCCAACAAATTTAGATATATTGAGATTTTGATCCGAAATATTTCTTAAATACTTGTTAATTAACATAAGTATGCAACAAATTAAATATAATATAAATCATAAAATATTATCTACCAATTATAAGATCAACATTGAATAAGAGTAATAAATATTATATTATTTAAACAGTTGAAATTGTCTATTAGAAGAGGAGTATTGGAAATATTTTATTACTTATAAAATCAACATTGAATAATAAGAACAATAAATACGCTATTATTTAAATCGTTGAAATTGTCTATTAAAAGAGGAGCATTAAAGGAAGAGCAAAAACATACGTGAAATTGATGTTAAATGAAATTAATCAGGAATAAAATATGTGAGAATGAGAAAAATTATAACACTTACATGGAACATTAAGGGGACAGTGAGGTAATGGATAGTAAGGAGAGTATATGTGTGTTTTACTCAGAGAGAAGATTTTTATCTCATGAGAGTAAATATTCAATATTTCTTTCATTAGGATTAAATATTAGTTGAAGATGAGATTTGGCTTATATAAAAATAAATGCAAGAAACAAATATTATCCTATATTTTCATAACTACAAAAATTATCAATGAAACAAATGTTCCTTATATTTTTTTGGCTTCGTTATACAAATTGGGCCCTTAATTATAATTAAAAATTCATTTGGATTTCTCATTTATTAAAAAAGTTCAATTAAACCCTCAAATTGTTTTAAAATATTTCAATTGAGTTTCTCAATTATTAAAAAGTTTAATCATATTTTCTAATTATTTAAAAATACTACTCCCTCCGAAAAAATATAAACAACAAAAAAATGAATCACACTCATTAAAATAAAATAGTTAACATTATTTAATTTTGATAGGCTCAATAAAAAAGTTAATCCACTTCCTAAAGTACCTCCACATTAATTATAGGACAAAAAATAATGTTGTTGAAAATAAAATTTTAATTAAATAAAGTATATTTAGAGATACTATCATTAAATTAAATAAGAAGATTTAGTTAAAATATGCTTATATTTTAGTCTAACACATATTGAATATTTTTTGTTTATATTTCAGTCCAAGAAAGTATAATCATATCTTTTTTCATCAATTTTATTATTTAGGTTGACAAAAATAGGCACTTACATTATTGTAATGAATGTAAAAACAAAGTCTGTCAAGATCGTTCGTTTAGTTGATATAAATAGACATTTTACATTTATTGTCACTTTAATCGATATAAAAAATATTAATTTACATGATTTTCATACGTGAAACTAATAAAGTTGACCAAAAATATATTATTGTAATGATTATAAATAATTGGAAAAATGATTAAACTTTTAATAATTAAGAAATCAATTAAAGTGTTTTAAACAATTGAAAAATCTGATTAAATTTTTAATAATTAAAAAATTCAATTAAACTTTTAACTATATCTAAGAGATGACGCATAATTAATTAATTTGATCATTATTTTCGGGTACAAGGGGCTAAAGCCCCAAACCTCCAAAAGATCCAAAGGTGAGTGGAGATGTCAGGCAGAGGGCGGGGACGGGGGGGACGGGGAGGATGGGGATGGGGACGAGGAGGTGGATTTAATACTTTTGCCTCTCAAGTTCCATTTGATCTTTTTCCAGAGGTAGGTATCTTCATCCCTCAAATTCTCCATTCTCTGTTTCATTCCCCAATCACACTCTAATAAGTTTCATCGCTTGTTGCAGGCTGTTACTTTGCCTGATGTTAACCTTGATGATATTCATGATGATACCAAAAAGTTGCTTCGTTGGGATAGTCACCTTCAAAATTATTGGGAAGCCTCTCCTTATTTTCTCGAGGACAAAACCTCCAAGAGTAACCATTCTCTCATAACTTCTTTTTTTTATTTTTATTTCACTGTCTCTTAAACCTTCATTACAAGATACTATTATTTTTCTTGTTTTTTCATCAGAGAGGCAAAGCATGCACATTGCTAAATTCTCTGACAGGAAGAAGAACGATTTCACTCGTGACTCTCTCTCACAAGTTTTAATGTTCAATGATTTCCCTCAGGAGTTAGTTCAAGGTATTAATAATGGAACGGCCTTTCAAGGCACTGGTTATGTTTTTTAGTTATGCATTTTGAGGTTTAATCATTTGGTGTCAGGTGCATCTAAGCGTGCGTCGAGAAGAAAAAAGTTTCGATGGAACCCAGAGTCAGGTTTAATCATTTCATATGACCTTTCTCCTTTTATGTGGTATTAGCTTTTGCTAAATTTCTATTGTGAGGACATTTTGAGATTAGCACAAAATAAGCTTAATCTTCCTAAATAACTTCCACTCTTTTGAAAGAAATTTATGAAATTGTCATTACTTAAGAATTGCATAATATACTGTTTTATTGAGCAGTATATGTGCATATGGATGCAACATTCCATTCTAGATTGCAATATTTTTGTATAAATGCTTGATAGCTTCGGATGCTGAAACTATTTCTTATTTGATTGAAACATTTTGTTGAACTTTGTATATTCTCCATGTCTACAAAGTGGATCATTGTTTACTTATAATAATGATGATCAGCCTTAGATTTGTCTTTAGACTGATTAATTAAGATGCTTTTGTGACAGAGATGAAGAAACTTGATTTCTTTGAACAACAAGAGAAAACAAACCAGGTAGAGCACCTGTGTTTGAAACTCCTTCCTTTATGTGTGTGTGATAACAAGACGCTAACACTTCCATTCATTTTATTATGGAACATATTTATTAAATACACTTTAATTTGATTTAAATTTACTAAGTTCAATATTTATTGTTACTGGATGGGGATAGGGTTTTAAGTTGTGGCAGATGTCCTGGTTGCAATGAAGGCAGATGCTATCTGCAATTGCCGCCACATGCAGTTGTGGCCACCACAACATAGATGGGACTTTCTGTACACTCTAAGGTTCTTTGTAGCACATAGAACGGAAATTGAAACTACAATTTTTAATTTCAGGCTTAGTATATCTTTTAAAATTAGAATTTTAATTCCTAATAACATTTTCAAGGAACTGAGCTATAACTAGCTGAAGATATTCTCAATTCTTAATCTAGATCCTAAGATTTGTAATTGAAAGAAGTCAAAATTAATAAGAGGCGGTCTCTAGCCCACACATATAATAAGGTGTAATAAGTTACTACAACCTCAGATTGATCCTTCAACAACCTCCTCTGCTGCTTTCACCATCACCACTATTTATTGCCACCATCATTGTGAACACTACCACAACCTTTGCCACTCCACCAATGCCATTATTATTGTCACCACCAGTGCTAATCCCAATAGTATTGCCTCCACCACCATTGCCGTCAATTTTATTATCACTACATCCAGTATCATTGCTTTGTTACTACCACCATCACCATAACTACCATTGCTGCAACTCTCCATTAGCAAACTTCAAGGAATGTTGAGCACTAGATCATTAGTTTTGGGAGTAAGATTGCATTTGGTCCAAATGAATATTGTATTTCTTTTCAGATTCTAGTGTTGGGAAAGCTTTACTTTTCCAATGAAATTTTATTTTGATGATTCTTTCACATGCAGGGCAAAGAGGAAAATGATGAAAATGAAAAGAAAGACGGAGAAGATGGAGATGAGGATGAAAATGCACAAGAGGAGGATGAAGAAGATATTAGTGATGATGATTATAATCAGGTTCCACTATAACCTTACTTTAATGTGTTAATTTTTCCATTCTAGGACTCGAGATGATTCTCTCTCATTCTCATCTTTATGTAGTAATAATACATTTTATTCTCAAAAACTTACCCAGCAAAATTTTAAAATTGAAGTTAAAGAAGGTAAACTAAACCTTCCAGATGTATGGTTTACTGTGTCTAAATTAAAACTGTTTTGTTGAAATATGTCAAGGGTTGAGAATGACCTTTAAAATTTTAATTTTTAAAATAGATATACTGAAAACACCTTTAATTTTTATGTTGATAATGGAGGCAAGTTTCTTAGCTGTTGCAGTATAGCATCTTGATCTTTCCCCCTTCTTTATAGGAGAAATCAAGTGTCTCTCATTAACATATATAACCTTGGCAAACTGGGCTTCGTGATTGTTCAAGATCCTGATTTCCTGCAGACCCAACTGATGATTCATTAGCTATCCACAATTGCACTGCCCCTTCTGACCCCAAACAAAAATATAAAACTGAAAAAGATAAAAAGAGTAGGTTTGGAGAAGAAAATAGAATTAGTCTATCTTTTTGTTTTGTTAGGTTTCTTTGAAATTTTAAGTGGATTTCATATCAAACTTGGCACTTAGATGACGAGAATTGTGATGTTTGGTCTATCTTGTTCTTGCTCAGAGATTTGTTAGGTTTCTTTAAATTGCAGAAGTGAATTCTATATTAAACGTGGCATTTGCTTAAATGTTGCATACACATATTGCACTTTCTTTCTTTGACACAGGTGGTGGTATGAACTTTTTTCAGCATTCAATGAAATTGTTAGTAAAATTGGATTTTTTTTGAAGTTGCTTAATTTGACCTGGTGTTATTAGTTTGAACTTTGAATAGTTATTTTACCGTTTTCCCTTTCTTGTTACGGTTGTATGTGTTGTTTTATGTTATGAAGCATACTGTTGATGATAAGCTTTGTTTTTTCGCTTCCCTGTTTAAAGAAAAACTAAAATTTTAAGTGCCTAACTCAATTAAAATCTTGCAGAATATAGATTTTGATGACGATGAAGATGATTATAATGATGTAGATGACGGGGATGGTATTGTCACTTTACTTTTCCAATGCATTTCTCATTTGACATTCACTTCAATCATCTTAATCCAAATTCAACAACTGTGGCAAGTTTATTCAACTTGTCAATTCTTCTGCTCAACTACTATTTTTCCTTTATCGCAGATGAACCTACCTATTAGATATCTGTATGGAGAATGTTCTTCTGCTCTTCCCGTGACAGCTATACAAGCATGGACTGTTGCTCCTTTAATTTTACAGGCTGGGAGTTAAAATTGTTTGTTAGCCTTATTTGGCTTTTACTTTGTGTCACTATTTTAACTTGTTCCATTACTAACCGATGTTTTCCTTCTTGGAAATGTTTAGATTAAAGAAGTAAACCGATTGACGAGAAATAAATTATGTTTATAGAAAACTTGAAAAAAAATATATTTTTTAGTTATGTGTTATTTTTCAATCCGTTAGACGAATTGGGAAGGGAATCACCAATTGGCACACGTAATTTTAATCCTGTTGTAGTAGTTTGCTGTGAACAAAATTAACGTCACATTTTGCATATTATGGAGTCAACCCATTTTCAGAATCACATAGCTATTACGTCCAAAGTTTAACTATCAACACATGCTACCACAATTTTAAGTATACCATCAATATCAACCGTTTTTCAAAATGTTATACCATTGCCTCTCCCAACTCTAAACATATTACACGCAAACTACACAAACGAAAGCCACCTAAAATAAAAGAGGAGAAAGAAAAGAATGAGAGCAAATTGGAAGACTATACAACAAGATACAGTTCAATGCGGCAGAAGTTTCTTAATTCCGGCTTGCTGCTCTGACGTCAACTTTGCTGGGAATTTGATGTTGAATTTGATCCTAAGATTACCCCTCTTCGGAGGGTCTTTTGGAATTGGCATACCTTCTCTGGGAACCACCTCTTCATATGTTGGATGAATCACATTGTTTATGGGAATGTTGAGAAACCTGCCATCAAGTGTTGTAAGATGGACAATGTAGCCCGTTAGAGCTTCCTCAAGTGACACCTTTTGTGTCACAACCAAATCATTACCATCTCTGGTAAACACAGGGTGGGGTTTTTCGTCAATAACAAACACAAGATCCGAAGCAATAACGTTTGGCTGCTCATTTCCTTTTTCAGGGAATGTGATCTTTGTCCCCTTTTTCCACCCGGGTTTAATGTCAATGGTCAAGATTTCTTCCACCGGCAAAGTTTTCCTGCAAACAAGAAAAGAAATCCAAAGCATAGTAGCATGTGTCAGTAAAAACTATTTGTAATGTATTAAAACAATCGACCTGAGTCACCTGACTATAGATGGGTCAATTTTTTCATTTCTATATCAATTTCTTAATATACAACAGCCATAACCATGAACTATATGAATGTACTTAATATTTACCAACTTAGTCATTTAGGTACATCTTTTGTGAGTGCATGGATCAATGTAATAGTTCTAACTAAATATTTATGTGGTGTTTTGGGGTTTAGAGCAACAAGTCATGAACGTATTAAAACTTTAACCGAATCCACCAATATAATTCAAGAAATTGAGCTAATAGTATATAATATTGAAATGGCAGGCAAGGCAAACAAAGAAGAGGACTTAATTACCCGCTTGCATCAGCAATTTCCCTAGAGATCTTCATTTTTTTCGTAGTGCCCTTATAGAGCTCCTCAAGGGTGCAAGGCAATGTCTTTTCGATGGGATGTGCCTTGCGTGGACCTTGCTGACTCATGGTCCTTCCTTCTCCAAATGAACTAAATATATCATCACCAAAAATTCCACTGAAGGAACCACCCCTCATGCCATTGCCGCCGCCAACGCCGCCGCCACCACCACCAAACGGGCTCGAGAACCCGAAAAACTCGGCAAAAATGTCATCTGCGTTTCTTGGATTGAACCTGAACGTTGTTGGGCCATCTCCAGTTTGGAAGAATGTATGGCCACCAGCATCTGGAGGTGGCACCTGCCCTTTAAGCCCTTCTTCTCCGTATTGATCATAGATTGCTCTCTTCTGGGGATCACTCAGAACCTGCACCAAACCAATACACTAACTTAGATTCTATATTAGAGAAAGCGAGCTTGCCATGAAAAAAAGGTGTCAAATATAGTTTTAGTACAAGACAATGTTAGCTTCCAATCCTTGAAAAATAAATCAATCTCTTTTTAATTTCTCTTGTATGATATTGTGTTATATATGATTTTTATTTTCATAAATGAGAGACTAAAAATTTACAATTTCTTTCTTATGAAAGAAAAAAAGGACCTCAAATATGTAATCTACTTAAACAAATTAAACCATAGTCCCAGTTTAAAGAGAAGAATTATTAATGGTCAGAATTTTGTATCAGGAATTGAACAGAGGAAGTTAATAGGGTGAAAGAAGGAACATATAACCAACCTCATAAGCTTCTGATATCTGCTTGAACTTAGTCTCAGCCTCTTTCTTATTGGTTGGATTCTTATCGGGGTGCCATTTCATTGCAAGCTTTCTGTAAGCTTTCTTCAACTCTTCATCGGTGGCATTCTTGTCAACCTGCAAAATCTTATAGTAATCTACTCCCATACTCCTTCAGGCCTTCACTATGGAATGGGATTTTGGGAATGGCCTAGGTTCAAGCTTCTGAACTATCCTTTTGGAGGATTAGATTATAGGTAATGGTTGGAATATTTGATCAAACTTTAATACTACACTGAATTATTAGTATAGAGAATGAGAATGAAAAAGATTTGTCTAGAAGGACGCTAACAAGACCAGATGAGTGTAGAACCTTCGGTACGTGGTTCCATGATACATGCATTTTTGGACAAACCTTATAATCAGGTGCCACCTGTATTTTAATGGACCTACACCTAGTTCCTTACTTGAGCGATTAAGTAATATATTTACCAGAATAAGTACACGAAATTACTCCTTAAAATAATCAGCATGATTTAGTGCTTTTGAGGTTAACTCATTCCCATTCAAACAAGGTTAAATTATTAAGGGTTAAAAGTGTTCATAAAACTCAGTTTACAATCAGTACAAATTTTGATAGGGTAACTTTGTTTGAACAAAGTTCTTAGTTTGAGGAAGAAGGATCAAAATCCAAGGATAAGATGGTGGAAGCTAAAGGGGGAGAAACAATTAGAATTTATGGAAAATATGTTGCGTGAAGGACCGTGGGAGTGTATCGGAGAAACTAATGAAATTTGGAATAAGATGGCTGTATGTGTTCATAATGTGGGAAGGAGGGTGTTAGGTGAAAGCA
>PYAF01002798.1:730294-749230 GCA_007407185.1 Glycine tomentella
GTTAAACCCTTTAGTAGTTCTATGTTCCAGTTGTTCCCTGTTTTAATTCTTTTATTCTTCTTTTCTCTTCTCCTCTCACCATTCTTTTATTTTAACTCTGTTTCTCTCTTTTGTTTTATTTTCGATTTATCATTGGGTTCATCTACCACCGACCCCAATTAATTTGGGTTAAAGGTGCTGTTGATGTTGATGATGTTGAACTTTGTTTGAATTTAAATTCCACCTGACTATTGAATTGAAAAAAGAAACAAAAAAAACCTCCACCTTATTAGAACAAAATAGCATGTGAGATAAGATTTCAATTTTATTTATTAACATAACATAAATTTTAATATTATTTATAACTAAGTCATAAAATGAAAAGGTATAAATTAAATTAAAACTAAAGTCTATTTTACAATATATATATATATATATATATATATATATATAATATTTAGATGAATCACACCAGAATAAGAAAATTTCAGAGATAGATTTAAAAAAATAAAGGAACCAAAGTTGAATTAAATCAAAAAAATATCACAAAATTTTATAAAATACATAATGTCATCATGATAAATAAAGTGATATAAGCATTTGTTCATTTGATTATTATTCTAATAATAATCACTTTTTCCTTTTCTCTATTTTCTCTCTTCCATTATCTACTTACCATCAATTGTAACATCTAACACGCAAGAAAAAAAAAATCCAAGAAAACATAAAAGATAGTGTAAGAAAAGACAAGTTATTCAGTAAAGTTCGACACGATTTACAAATAACTTTAGTTCTTAAACATACTAATCAAAATTTGTATTCTTAACCACACATTGAAAATATAGTGTCATAACTTACTAATTTTTAGAGCATCTTTAATGATAGATTTCAAATTAAAATCTTAGACCATTTTTTGGTAAACTTAACAGTATCAAGTAAGATTAAAGATCTTTCAAGATTTCTTCCATTTTTTTCTTTAGTGATATATCTCATTTTGAAATCTTAAATAACTTTTAATGGGTCCACATGGACCTCACTTTTAAATATTATAATATTAAATATAATTAATAAAGCATGGAAATGAGAAAATTTAAATATTTTATTTACTATGTAACACTCACTTTTGGGCTTTCATACTTCTTTTTGTCATATGTTTATTTTTTTTCCTCAGTTTTTTTTTTCTCTTTTATTTTGTCCCCTCTTCTTCCTTCTTCCTCTCCCTCCACCGCGATGCCCTTTCCCCTTCCCCCTCCGCCGCGACCAACCCTTTCCCCTTCCCCTCCATGTGCGACCCCCCACCTCCACTTCCCCGTCGCGGCTAACCCCTTCTCTTTCCCCTCCGCGCGCAACCCCCCACCTCCCCTTCCCCTTCACGTGCAATCCCTCACCTCCCCTTCCCTCTCCGCTGCGGCCCATCTGTGCGACCCCCCTTCCCCACCGCCGCGGCCAACCCCTTCCCCTTCCCCTCCGTGTGTGCAACTCCTCCTCCCCTTGGTATGTTTTTTTCACTATTTTTTTTAAGAGATCTGTTGCCTCCAGCCATTTGTTATTATTGCTGTTGATGAATAAATTTTTTTTTGAAATCCGTGCAAATTTTCACTGGATCTCCAACATGGAGATCTTGAGCACTTCTTTATTGTTGGATCTGGAGAAGGTTAAATTTTCAGCTGAACACATCTATCCCCAAGATCTAACGTTAAAGATATTCTTACACTTTGATTGAATTCTTATTTATTGACCATAACAAAAAAAATTTAGACTAGTTCCAATAACAGAACTTTAACACTTTTGCTTTATAAAATTAAAATCCATGAATGATTGTAGGTGCACCTTGTTCTTCCACCCTTGTGGGGGTAATCTAATAACCAAATAAAAAATAAATTTTGGGCAGAGGAAGGCGTATATCTCAGATCTGGACACAAATGCTACACGAAAACTTCTTTGCCATAGATTTCTCACTTTCAGATTGTTCATTTCATTCCACTCTTTCTTTGCGTGCACCTGCTTATGATGGTTCTCCTAATTGCTTTCACCAATAAAAAAAAAATAAAAAAAAACTCTGATTTGGATTTTATTTTCATATGCTGAGACTTCCACCTATTCGAGGCCTTTTTTTTTCCTTGTTTGTGCTTAATGCAACCAATTCAGTTACTTGTAGATCCCACCTCTTTCCCACTCCTTTATTACATTTACCTACATCAAGAAAATTTAGTAACATCAACATCCCTAATTATTTCATCTGGGTGGCCCCAAAGTAGTTGGCATGCATCACAAACCATTGCACCCTTAAAATGTACAAGAGCAGGTTAGTAAATCAACAAACCTAACAAAAAATAAGATTTTAAAAAAAGGCTAAATTCTACTCCACCACACCTGACACCTGACACAGTCACAAAGTGTCCTGCTACTCCTGTATCTTACCAACACCATGCACTTGGATTTGCATAATGATCTGAAGTAGTATAATGCAAATGTGTGCTTATTTAGGTTAAGGAACCCATTTTGTTTTGTCACAGTTTGGAGTAGTACTAAGATCCTTGAAAGTAAATTTCACCCTTATTTCATCTGTCTAAGAGTCTTCATTCCTGATATTAAATTTAAGCAAAATCATTCATTTTAAGGGTTTTACTAACCATAATGACAATGTGAGGATTATTAATAATATTTTCTAGCAAGAACTATACTTACTTTTGATTCCCTAAGTAATCTTAGCATTTGTCTAATTTTAAAGTGTATTAGTCTGAAACATTGGCAAAGTTTTATTGATCAACTTAGATTTCAGCACCTATTGTACTCTCTTTTTAGAGAAAAATTGAAATACTTACTAATATGGTCTTTTTAATAATGATAAGAAAATAAAAAACTTAACTTCAATTCAAAATTCGAAGGCCTAAGTCAAATTCAATTATATTTTTAAAGAGTAAATTAATAAATACAATGAGAATAGCTAAATCCATTCCTAAAAATGTGAGGCGCTAATAAATTGATCTTGAAAGATAAAAAATTCAAATTTAATCTTCAAATATACAAAAAAGTGCAACAAATTACTCCTACAGACAATTTAATGACAAATTAGTCTCTAAACTTTGTAATTTAAAGTCAAATTAATCTTCAAATATATAATTTATTGTCAAATTGGTCCTTGAACACTACAATTTATTAACAATATGATATCACAAAATTAACGATGTGATTAATTTGTCACATCTTTTATAAATTTAAGAACTAAATTTATATTTTTCATCTTTCATAGATCAATTTATTATCGTATTACACTTCCGAAAAAAAATTTAGCTATTATCCAATTTCTTCCAATAGTACGCCTCAATTTTCTACCCATACATTAATTCTCCTTAATTGGTTAAAAAACATCAAAAATACTTTTTAATTGTTTGAAAATATTACACCATATAATCCTATAATGAAGTTGCTGTAAATGTTTAAAAACAGAAGATTATGTGCAATCTTAATAAATTTCAAGAAGTGTTAAAGTATAATTTACTCCTTTTAAATGGCAAAAACCAAAAGAAACAGAAGTCTAATTCAGTAACAGACCCGGCACTGACTTTGAGTGTGCACTTTCACAAAGGAAGAATGAATAAGCCCTTGTTCGAGGATCGTCACTTCAATCTCACTCCTCAACGTAGACAAAGCATGGAAGGCACATGCTCTGTGCACCAAAGGCCATTATTTTCGTGTCCCAGGCATTCCATTGTCTCATTCTTGTTTTCATTCTTTCCCTGTTGTCCCTTTTCTTCTTCCAAGCTTCAACTTTTTTAGAACATTTTCCTATCTCTCTTATATAAGTCTTTGATTAATTTAGCTGCTGAGTTTGATTTTTGGACTAAACCGTAATCAATCACCGTATTTTAATTGGTGGACATACAATGATCGATGGAGTTATGATATATGATGTCTATACGTAATACGTCCAAAACGACTAAAATGTGAAAGCTAATTTTGGCATCTAGTTATGTTTAAGATAATTATATTTGTCTCTCATTCTTTTGAATAACTTATACATGATCTTTTGATTTGACGATAGCAAATCATGGACGATAACAATTTTGATTAAAAAAATTAAAATATATTTTTCATTTTCATAAATATGAAATGTTCTAAATATGTAATTGTAAATTTTTTGTCCATTTTTCCTCCTTCTAAAATTTAATATATTAAATTTTACAACTACGAAAAATAGATTTTTTTTTTGTAACGATAAATTTTGAATATTTTCATATTTATAATGACTAAAAATATATCTTAATCTTTTTTAATCAAAATTATCAATGTAGGTGACTTGTCACTATTAATGTTTAGATTATATTTTAAAAAGTTTTTGTAGGTTTTAAAAATATAAGAGATATATTTATAATTTTTTAAAATATTAGAAAACATATGTAGATTTTACAAAAGAAGGATATATATGTTTAATTTTCTTAAACTTTAAGAAAAATATGTATAATTTATTCTTTATTCTATTTAAATAAGACTTGAAGACGAGGTCCTCAAAGAATAAATATCTACACATAATTATGTTGAGTCTTAAATGAGATGTATTTTAGTTGGACATACATAAAACTATAACTGCTAATATTTAAAACTATCAAAAGATTACATTTTAATAGTTTTATATATACTTCGTTATATGTTTTACATGTATCTTTTATAACAATTCTAACGATTGATACTTCTAAAGTATACTTCTAGTTTATATAGACGAGCCAAATTCATATTTGTGCATAATCTATTAATAAAATACCATGATTCAGAACCAAAAATCTTTATTCGAGTGGATAGAGTTCGATTGTATCATTTTAGCCATCCTTTTTTGACAATGGATAGCACCATTTTTTTTATATATAAAAACAATTGATAGCACCATCAATACACTTTAGTGTGTTTATGGACCGCTCTAGATATGAATGTAAATCAAACAAAGAACCTTCTTGAGGCTGAAATCCAACGGTATGAAAACTACCACCTATGAATGCAATGGTTGCGTCATAATCGATGGTGCAACTACTAGCCCATAACGAGTTAGCTTGCAATAAAGGAAACATGAAAGACGCTAATTAAATGTTAAGCTCCCTTAGGACGAAGCAAAGAGAAAGCTGTGAATCTCTAATTATTGACTAGACTTTTGCACTTGCTGCTTTCCATAACGATCAAGCAGAGTCCTCAGTCTGAAAATATTACATAATATGATTAACAAAATAAATGGAGGAAGAAGGACCCATTTTAGTTTGAGAACTGCTATCAACACATTATTCAACTCTCAACACGTCTTTCATATTAAAAATTATAAAACCGAAATCATTAAATAAAAAGTAAAATTTTCATAATCTTGTAATTTTTAATAAATTTTAATTGATAATAAGTAATGTTAAAAAATTATTATTATGATATAATTTAAGTATATGTTTGAATTATCATTATTCATGTCGTGTTTATTTATATTTTTTAATGAAAATTTGTCATTGTTTTAAAAGGAGGCAACTTTTTACTAATATCATTATCAGAAAAAAAAAATTTCTTATCATCAAATTATTACCTCAAAATACACCAAAGTCAACTAACAAATTTGTCATTATTTTCAACAAAAATAACTTAGTACTAATATCATGTTTAGAAGAAAAAAAAATAATCCTCCTATCAACAAATTATCACCTCAAAATACAACAAAATCAACTAGCAGTTATTTGATGACATCCTCTAAGGATGGGATCCAAATACATGGTTTATCAGCTAAAGTTTCTTTCAGAGGACCACAACCATCCAACTTCTTCCCATTTACACCTAATAAGTGGGAAAAGTTTGAAAGGAGAAAAGAAAACAAAGGGTTTAAGAACCTCTATATAAAGATAGTTAGGCAATCACAGCTTCCCATCAGTATAGACCACCTTCCCCTCTCTTCTGCTACCAATGGCTCCCTCATCGGACTACATTTCTTTCCTTTTCCTCACTACCCTTTTGTTTGCTCTTCAAATCACTGCTAGAGACAGCCAGTTCTTCAGCAAAGTCACCCATTTCGACAAAGACAATGCCAAAGT
Organism: Glycine tomentella; assembly: GCA_007407185.1. Lineage (NCBI taxonomy): Eukaryota > Viridiplantae > Streptophyta > Magnoliopsida > Fabales > Fabaceae > Glycine > Glycine tomentella. The sequence goes on from PYAF01002798.1 coordinate 736,327, forward strand.
GACAGAACTTCCCAACAAAGAAGCACCAGAAGTAAACAAGCCAGAGCAACAACCACCTTTCATTCCCGAGACTGAAAACAGCTATGGCCTATATGGTCATCATGATGAGTCTAACCAAGTCCCTTCGACCACCCCCACTTCTTACCACCCCTACAAGACCGAGTTTGAGAACTCCAACAACAAGTACTACAACAATGATGCCTATAACACAAGGTTCTCCGAAACCAGTTACAACAACAACAACAAGTATTACAACAAGGATTCTTATGAGGGTAACCAATATGAGTTAAGTGACACAAAGTACACAGAAGAAGGATACAACAACAAGAAGTATCACAACTCCTATCAGAACAACTACAACAACGATGCTGCCAATGACAAATACTCCTACAACAACAACAAAAATTACAATGCTAACAATAACAGGTATAATACTTACAACAACAATGCTGTTAACAGGTACAATGGTGAGAGGCAAGGAATGAGTGACACAAGGTTTTTGGAGGGTGGAAGGTACTTTTATGACGTTGGCGCGGAGAAGTACAATCCAACAAACTATGGTGATTCGTTTAAGGAAGTGAACACTAACAATTGGTACAACAACAGAGGTGGCAACTACAATGGATACCAGAACCAGGAGGAGTTTGAAGATGAACATGAGAACTTCGAGCCATGAGCTTGGATCATTGGCAAAGTGAAGAATTCACCATACTTAATTTTGAGTATCCACTATCCACTATGGGTGTTTAATGTTTTTATTGTGCTTTAGATTCAAGAAAACACAAAGTTAAAGGATATGTTAACTATGAAGGGCTTTTATTATATTTTATACTTAGTAGTACTTCTATTAAGTCTTGCTTCCGGATTGCGGTGTCGCTGTTATGATCTGGAAATACCATTGCGAGAGCATGAGTAATTTTTGCTTATAACATATTAATAAGTTGTATAATATTGTGAAGTAAGCTTGTAATTTTTATTTCTTTTATGTTCCCTTTTTTTTTTTGGTAAGTTATACATTTTTTGTTCGTTTGTTTCTTTGTCTTTCAGAGCAGCACAATACGAGGGTAGACTAGGCACACAGAAAAACAGCAATTACAAGATAATAGTTTCAAAAATCCCATTTTTCCTTACCTACTCTATCTACCCTGAAATTCAGATAGATACCATTTTTAATTTGAACAATGTATACTGAAGTTGAGTGGTATACACCCTTTCCGAGACCAACTGTTCAAGTGGGTTCATTCATTCATTCATTTCATTGAAGTATTTCCCCTTTTAAACTTATCTGAATTGGGCAGTTCAGTTTTAACAGCAGCTGAATTTGCTAAAAATACAAATGCGGTCACTCGAAACTGTAATTTGGTGTATTACTATATAGTTATATGCAAATAAGGAAGAACAAGATTTGAGCATCTTCATAGAGAGTACATAATATGCCCCACTAAATTGAGATAATCTTGTGGCTTACTTGTAGGAGGGCTGATGCAAATTGCTTGTAGGTGGAAAATTTGTGAGAATAAATTTGTGAAACTACTATTTTAATGTGGCATGAAACAAATGTGAAAAGCTATGTCTACCTAGCGGATTAATTATTCACAACGGCTGTATTGCTTGGTATCTGTCTTTATCTGCTGCCTCATAAATTGTACTTTACTGAGCAACCATTTGACAAAATAATTTAGAAACTAAACTTTCCTTACAGACGAGGATACATTAAAAGCGCAAGTTATGAACTTATGACGTTGAAACAAATCAACTGGCCTATAATTTCCCCGCGAATTACGGTGCGGAAAACACCTCGTTTATTTATAAAAAAAATTGTTCGTTTGCATAAGTCATAACTGTGGGCTTGATGCCACTGAATTCAAGAGGTCACCATTATTTTGAACTTAGAAGGGGGCAGCTATTGACTTTTTCAAATAAGTCACACATCTTCTTTATTTATAAAATTATCTTATACATACACTCATTAGTAATTAAAAAAAATCGTTTAATGTTAATTTAGTATTTACATATAATTCATAATCATGTACGGTTATGTGATAAGACTACGTTATGTTTTCAATGTAACAGTGTAATAGTAGTACTCGTGTAGATTGTAGAATAATTAAGTTTATAAATTTGTTGGGATAAAACATATTTTTATTACTAAAAATATCTCGAAATTTGATTTTAATTTCTATAAAAAAAACTTAATATGTATTTTAGATATTTATTGTAAGTTACATGGTTTTAGTCTTTAATCAGTGACTGAAAACATGTGTTTCGGTTAAATTATATTAACTAAAAATATATTAAAAAAATTTAAGACTAAAATTGATTTTTGAGATATTCTAAGAAAGCAAATATACATTTTACCCAAATTTTTTCCATGAAAATGCCCTAACACGATTGAAAATTAATTAATCAGAATAGAGAAGATCAGAAATCTAGGTAGGCATCTTGTAATTAATTATTCAGAATAGAGCATGTTAATTGAATTTAACCCAAATAACAAAATAACCATTTCAATTCAGATTAGAGAAGATCAAAAGCGAGAGTGGGGTGATGAAATAGAAAGTGTTAGGTTTCATATGAATTGACCGGTAACCTAAAACACCTAACTCCTCTTGTAGTCAAAACCTGAGACACTAGAGGGTTACCAAAATGGCCTGGAATGGTAAATTTATGAGTATGGAGACCCATTTCATAAAATAACATGATTTGGGTAAAGTAATCTTGAAATTCATCAATGGTACCATCGAATGACGTAGAGGAAAATTGTCACTCCCGCCTACTTGTTCTCCCTGGCAAAATCAATTTTGCATATGGCCATAATTAACTTCTTGCGCATTACAGGAAAGAAGAAACAACCCAAAAAAAGAAAAGAAAAAGAAACTATAAATCTTTATATATTAAAAAATAGTCAATATTATGGTTGTCCTAGAAGCAATTTTTTTTCCTGCCTAAATAAAGGGCATTTCAGATATTTTCACCTTTAGTTGACTCATTGTGTTCTACCAAATATGATTATCTCAAAACGCGGCCTATATTTACACGATTGAAAAACAAAATCCTAAGATTCTTTTAGTATACATGTCTGAACATACATGTAACTTATTTATACATGTGTCTATTTTATTTCTTAAACCAAACTTTTGTAGAAAAATATTGCAAATCAGAACATATATTAACATAGAGGAATTTTTTTACCAGAAAGTACAAATTAGAAGCAAAAGCATCTCCTCCAAGATCATTAATTTTGATGATTTATTCAGCCTTATTTAAGCAAAAGCATCATACCCTCACACAGGAAACATTGAGACTCGACAATCAGACATTCAACAAGGTGTACATATTAGAGGAAGAAGAGGAAGAAGACCTGCGATTTTATGTTATGGATTTTATTTTGTATCTACAGAATTGTTTCACTGTTTTTGTAATTTGTGTTGTTTCATATTTTGTTATGTTATACTTATTTTGTAACCTTTCATTCTCACCTATTTTATATATTTCATTTCATGTTATGTTAAACTTATTTCGTATAACTATATTCACTTATCTTCTCTTATGTTAACTTATTTAAATAAGTCAATTAACACTTTACTCATATTAATAATGGCATTGATACACGTTAACATAAGTGCTGATATTGGTAATTGGTGAAAGGGATGATTGATATATAGGTTTACTGGTGAAGGGGGTGTTTGAAATCCACAATATAAAATAGAAATAAGCTTTTGTTGAATACAGTGAATTTGTTGGATAATTTCTGTTTTTAGTTTATTGATACTTTTCGTTTTTATTTGATTGATAGTTTCTGTTATTAAATAATATTTGATGGCTTAGGCCCAGCCCATTGTAAACTCAATTCATCCTATAAATAGATGAGTAAGGGTGGAGGCAAGACACACAGAAATTGAGAGAACCTCAAGTGACAGTCTTGAGTGACATATTTGAGCGAGCCTGCGTGCTCTGCATATTTGAGAGATTCTTAGAGAGTTTGAGTGAAACACTCTAGGTTTCGTTTGAGTGATCACCATTGTTGGAGAGGTTGAGTGTACCACCACATTGGTGTGTTTTTTATTCACTGTAACCGATTATTGTTATAGTGGATTTTGATACTGGACTAGATCCCGTGAGTTTTTCCTTTTCTCACATTGAGTAAGGTTTTCTCACATAAAACAAATTCTGATTGTCTCTCTCTCCCTTTGATCTTTTGATTTCCGCTTCCGCAATTTGATTCAATTGATATTTGAGAGTCCGAAATACCCAACAGAATTCACATTCCTTAACTAAACGAAAACAATTTTAAGTTGTATATTGACCATTACAAAAATTGAGTCTAATTCAAGTGATTGAGTAAAGTGAGTAATTGTAAATTCTTTAGTACCTATCTTGCTTCTTACTAATAAAAAAAATATCAATCATTACATAAACATGTTTTTGTTCATAGTATCTTTGTTCTTAACCTTTTTTGCTTTATTATTTATCCTCTTCTAATTGTTTGGTGCTAAGAAATACCCTAATTAATTACACTCTTATTATGATTAGAGAATACAAGAAGTTAAATTAATTAATTAGGTCGAAGAAATTAAGTAAAGAGAGAAATGAAGGATAATCTTTAAAAAATATTATAAAATATTAATAAATTTAATGTGATTAACTATTATTCTTAAAAAATAGACAGAAGTAAGTTAGCAAAAAGGCTGGAGAGAATAGCAAGGCCCATGGCCCAATTTAGACCACCTTGCCAATTGATCGTTTGACACCAAGTTGATGCACATATGACTGATTTAAACCGTTGACCGGTATTACTACAATACTACTTACGTAGTTAGTCGTTGATTTTGATTTTAATGTGGATATACTTTATATACATTAAAAGTCATTTGCGTTAAGCACTTAAGCTACTTATCAAATGATTCAAAATATATGTTCACAATTTATTGAATTAATACATATCAATATTTCTGTAAAAAAACACATTGATATATATATATATATATATATATATATATATATATATATCTATAAAGAGAGAGTAAGAGAAATTATATTTGTAAAATATAATATACAACTAAGAGGAGGGAGAAAGAAAAAAAAATGAAGATAAATTTAAATTTGAAATGTAACCAATGATAGGATGAAAGAGAGAGACAGACAAAAATATAATAATGTATAAATTATTGTATGTAGGGGTAGGTATAGTAATATAGGACCATGAATCAGTCTGTTAATTCTACGGACGAAGCGGATGATGAGCCTCTTTTTTAAAAATTCATATAATTATCTTGAGTTCGGTTCATTAAGCTCTTAGAGGTAGCAGGCTTTATCTACAGAATCGATAGTATCCATTTAATCCGCCTAAGTTTAATGTATTAATATTATTAATTTATTATGTTAAGATTTTGATCTTAGGTTGTTATTGTTATTTTGTCATGTTTAAAATATTGGTATATTTTAAAGTGATAGATTTTAGTTTAAAAAATGAAGTCAAATTTTATTTTTATTTTATACATTTTCACTTTTAAAAAAAATTATAAAGTATATTTTTTATCAAATTAATATTTGGATTCACATATGGGTATGTTTATCCATAGGCTTTTGCGAGCTAGATACGAACCTTGAAAAGAAATCTATTTATTTCACGAATCGAACTTATTTGGTTCGTCTAAAACACAAGTTTTGCAAGTTGAACCTTAAACGGGTCAGATCGGTTTGTATATTCACCCCTAATTGTACGTATATCCAGTGTTATTAAAATCGGTTCGGACCGGTCCGATTGGGAATTGTTGGTGACTCTGGGCCGGGTTGGGTGTTGAATCGGCCATGCAAGTGGCCCCGTTAGGCCCTACAAGAATCGGCCGATTTTTGAAGAACCCGGCGACTCAGACGGGTTTAGGAACCTGGATTGGGTTTTGTAAAACTCAGAAAAAAGGAATTTCCTTCGTCTTCTTCACTGACACCTTATGCCGGAGAAGCTCTACTCTGCCTGCTCCGCCACCACATTCGAAAACATCTTTCAGAAATGTTAAAAAAAATTCACCATCTTGGAAAAAGGGTTTCTAGAATTATGTTTTTAACATCCCAAATTTATGGGTTTGATTTGTATCAAGGTGGATATTGGCATAGAATTAAGGAGCTGGGAAGTAGAGGTAAAGATGATAGAAGAGAAGAATGTGGGTGTGCAGGAAGAAAAAAACATGGATGGAGGCACATCAGTGCATCACCAAGAGAAGAACACACACACACACACACACACATATATATATATATATATCCCCAAAATTTCAGAAAATTAACTCTATAAACCAAACGGAAAATATTTTCGTAAATCTGATTTCATAATTCAGACTGTTGAGACTAATATACGTCTTAAATCTGATTTTGATGAGATTAACCTTCTTTCAAACAGTTCTTTAATTCTATATCAAAATCAAAGATACTCAAAATAGTTTGCCATCTGGCAAAAATCTGTTTAGATGCAAGGTTTTTAACATCCTTTTGTAAAATCTCTTTTACATATTTACAATCAACACAAACTAAAGACCTTTGATTAAGCAAATCAGATTGAAATTTTGATATGCACAAAACAATTGCTAAAACTTCCTTTTTAAATGTGGAATAGTCCTGTTGAGTAGGATTCCAATGTTTTGAAGTAAATGCAATTATTTGTTCTTTGTCATTAACAGATTGTTTGAGAATACCACCATAACCAATGCCAGAGGCATCAGTTTCAACAATCTTTTTGGCTGAAAGATTGGGAAGGTAAAGACATGGAAGGTTTTGGTCTGGAATTCTCTTCTAAGCTTTCTAGGTGGGGTTCCAGACTTATGGCGATGATAAACAGATATTGCCTCTTGTAACCCTTTTATTGCTTTCAACATTTTTTTTTTTCATTTCAAAATGGGCTTGGACTCATTTTATTTATTAAAAAGTAGAGTTATGTAGTTACTATTTACACTCTCTTTTATTATTAATACACTTTATTTGTATTATCAACTTTAATACTTCAATTGTTATTTTGGATTTTTGATTATGAAATTATGGATAAATTTTTCTTAATCAAATAATGTTAGTTATATACATATAAATAATATAATTTTGATTTTTTTTAATATACACTGAGTCAAATTGAGCTAATTAATGACCTATCGATTAGACCATTAACTCACTGATCCACTGGCCCACTCCTTTGACTAGGTCAATGACCGGACTGGATTTTATAACATTGCTTATATCACTTCTCATCATTTATTATATTTCAAATTCAAATTTATCTTCGTTTTCTCTATTAAAAGAATCTAAAAAATATTTTTTTTCCATAAAAAAGGTTGAAATTGCAAAATCTAATAGGCGTCTTAGCCTGTTGGACTACGGAGCCTAGTCCAAAAAGACATTCAAATAGTGACCCAAATCTGCACTTAGTTATAGTCTATGCTCTATACACAATGTCCATTTATCTCCTCATGACTTTTGTTTTCTTTATTATTAAGATATATGATTAGGGTTTTTTTTTTTCGAGTAAACAATCACATTAGTCTTTTGAAAGTGGTGAACGTTGTTAATTAACTCCTGAAACTAAGAAAATATTAAATAAGTTATTGGAACGTCAAATAAAACCTTAAAATTAACTATTTAATTTTTTATTTTAGAATAAGTTGTCATGATTTACTTAAATAAATAAATAATATATTTTATTTGTGTAAATATATTACACAAAAAATTCAAATGATCATAAAGAAATACAATTATCCAAAACCGGCTTAGTTAGAGAAATTCGAAGGAGAAAAATATAAATAAGCAAATCATATATCATTAGCATAAACAAGTTTATGGATATGATATTGAATGCATGAATAACAAATCATATAAATAAACAAGTAAGTCTCAAGGTTAAACTCTATTCATTGTTGAATTATATTTTTCGAAACCAATGTTCAACGACAGTCAATTAAGCGGGCCACTTTCTAAAATTCAAAACAAGTCAAAATTGAAAACATCAATACACAATAAAGAAAGGGAAACTTTAAACATTACCAAAAATGATAATCGATAAGGTATTTGTTTTTTTACCAATTCAATAAGGTATTCTAGATTCTACAATATGTAAGAGACTCATAATTATCTATTTTTATATATTATTTAAGCATAAACTAATTTATTTGTTACACTGTTACTGTGATTTATTAATTAGTCTATTCATTTTATTTTTAAGTAAAAGTTTTGAAATATTTATGTTTTAATACTTTTTTTTGGATGTGCTTGTGTTTCACTACTTATGCAAACACTGTATAAACTTTTTAGAATGTAAATATTTTACATTCTGGCAAGTTTTACTTGATAGACAAATATTAAAGCATTATAGGAAAACATAATAATTAAATATTATTAAAATAAATGTGATAACTTGTGCATTAGGACTGATATAAAACTAGTTATTTTAAAATATAAAACACTAATAGTGGACGATATTCGACATAAGAAACTCAGCAATAGCATGCTCCTTTTTTATAACTGAATTATTTTATTAAAATCGTGATGGTATCAGTCTTAGACAGGTGGAATGACCATTTTAAGTATCATTACAAAATTAAAGAATTTAAAAAATGACGAAATCGAGAATTACTAAAAACATAAAGGATAAAAGAATATTTTAGTCATTTTTTTTATGTAGAGACTAAAATTATGTATAAATTTTTTAAATGATATTAAATATAAGGATGAAAAATCAAGAGATTAAGTTGGTAAACAACCAACTCATTCTAAGAAAACATGAGTTTGATTTCTGTTAGTCTACATAATTCAATTCACCTAAACTTTTATGTAAAAAGTCAATTATTATTTTGACAAATTACCAAAATTAATTTTTAAACATGTTTTCGTATAAGAATTAAAATGTATTTTTTCAAAATAAAAACTAAAACAAAAAATAAGATTAAACATAGAAATCAATTTTTAATTTAACCTAAAATTTTTAGTAATTTAAAATGCAAATAACCAACAATAGAACACTATAGTGTCACATTCAAGGAAAAAAAAAAAAACACTATAGTGTCGCACCAAACAGTATCCAAACTCCATACTCCAGAGTAAACAAATTTCAGTTACGTGTAACGTTGAACATAAATTTCACTTGCGTCTTGCAATGAGCAACCACCGATAATAACAGCGAAGTAATTTGTTCGTCGTTGTTGACCTGCTACTTGAGCGCTTTTTCACCAATCAATGGCGACAGAAAATGTTTAAAAAATCAATCACTTTTGCAAATTAAGCCAAACATCGCATAGATCAGATATATCTTCCCAGCCGTTTTGATGTCTACTTCTCCACCAAACTCAATATCTAAATGCCCCATAAAGGAAAAACACCTGTTCACTTCTCTTGTATCACTTATCAATTACTACACTCCTTTTCTTTTTCTCAAGTGTTACCCTAAGAAATTTAAAATATGGCCCTAAATTAAAGGTTTATTCCAATTATATGTTGCTCTATTTGTTATTTTTATTATCTTTCTTATCCTTTATCACCATGTTAATTCTTTGCTTTGATTTTACTCATCAAAATTTGAATTCTTAGGATAAAAACTAAAGGGTTGTATTATAACATTATTCATTTAATACCTTTTGTAGGATTATTTTTTTTCTTGGGTTCTTTCTATTAGATAAATCCTTTTATGGTACATTTCTTTCTCTTCCTTGTGTATTTTATTTTACTTATGATACAAAACAAATTATATGCATACAGTTCAAAAAAAAAATTAGCTTAAGCAAGAAAATATTAACGTATTTATTTAAAGTTTTGTTGTGTTCATATGAGTGAGAACTATTTATTTAATGGGAAAATTTGTGTTAGTTGTGTTAGATTCTCACCTTATGCTAAAGTTTCTTGGATTAACAATAATTATTGTGAGCAAGATTAATCTTTGATCCAAATGGATTAGAGGACACCGTTATTTTTTACTAAAGAAAAAAAAAAGAAGCTTAATTCAAGTAATGTTGTGCAGGTTCAGTGGGACCAGATTCTTAAATGTCTGATTTTTAAGGAAGAATACTAGTTAGGAGAAACGTAAATTCACCATTTGGTTTCGTCAAAACATTTTTCTTTTTACTTTGCTCTCAGTTTTATCTGTGATCACCATTTTCCCACAAACTTCTCAGGGGAGGGCAGAGACACCATGCTTGCAGAGGTACTAATTATTTGTTTTCCTTGTATTTTTTTGCACTATTAATAACAAAGGTCTTCTCACATTGTGCCTTCTTGTTCCATTTTCTTCTGGCATTCAGCATCTCTTGTCCCCATCTACTACCTTTTCAGCTTGTTTATCAGTTGTTCATTGTTTTGTCAGTGAAGGATCAAGACATCTTTTGGGGTCTGTTTAATGCAATTTGATCCACAGATGATATGTTTGGACTGTTAAGTGTTTAAACTGTAATGAAACTGAACCTTTATTGTGCTCTAGTTTTGCCCTCTGCGAATGCTCAGTCTATTTCCTGCAGTAGATAAGCATCTCTTGTTCTATCTTGTTAATTATTACTATTCTTGATTGTCAGATTTTATGAAATGTGATTTGAATTCCTGCTATTTTATTAGTTTGTTGTTGGTTCTAGGATTTGACATGTTTTGTGAATAGTTTTCTGAAAAGTAATGTTGCATGTCATCCAAGTATGCAAAGTTTGTATTTTCCGAATGGATTGATATGAAGAAAAGATAACCTGTCTACGAATGTGCATGACATTTGAATTTTCCAGATGGACTGACATAAAGTAAAGACCCTATTAGTGTCTTTGGTTAGCACCATAATATTAGTAGTTGTCGAATCGGCAGTCACATGAATTAACGTTTCATTAAAACCATCAAAGTTTGTTGTCCAAACTTAATTGTTGGAATGTAACTTGAACTGATACACCAGTCCTAATTATATAAACATGTTCTCTTTTTAAATGTAGTACAGAAAACGGGGTAAAAAATACCGGTACCCTATCAGGATGTTAATAATTTTAGTCGCTAAAGAGTTATAGCCAGGAGAGAGGTTGATCAAATTGTTCATTTTGAGCATAACATGTCATAATTAGATGGTGTAGGCGCAGTTTCACCGAAATGTCTGTCTCAATGGAAAAATTATATATCAAGTAATAAGTCTGAGTGAGTTGCACATGAAGTGGGCCAAATCTAAAGGCAGGAGGGAACAAAATAAGAAACAGTGTAAGATGTACAACAGGAGTGAAAAATATTTTTGAAAATATCTGAAAAATGAACCCATATAGTCCACTGAATCGTAATATTGCATTTTCAAACATATACTGAACACCAATCATTTGCTAATTTTGCCGACAGTTCAATCTCCATCACTTTTTTCCCAACCTTATTTATATCCCTTGTTAGTTCCGGGATATATTTCTTTGACCATTTCAGAGTGGAAAATTAGCCTAAGTTAGGCATTATGCTGATAGAAAAACTAATGTAAGTATAAGAAACAAACAACTAAATTTGTTGTACCAATAATTATCCTTGAAAAGTTGTAAAAAAACACTTGAAGCTTTAGTTGTGACTTGTGAGGATGCTTTAAATAAGTATAGAAACAAGGATTAGTATGCGATAGAATTTACTAAGATGGAACCTACCCACCCAATTGATTAGAATGAGTTGTCTGAACCTTGGAATCTAAAGACACAAATATCTTGCCGACTTTTCCCCTGTATGTGATGCGTTTGACGGATATACTTCATTATTAGAAAAGCTTATGATGGACTTTAGGAAAATAATTTTAAGACTGCCCACTTCTGCTTTGCATTGTCATATCAACTAGATTCATATAGCGAAGAATAGATACTTCTACCACTAGGAGGATAGTAATAGAACTCCAACAGTGTAAGAATGTGAGACAGTTTCTCTTGACACTTTACCCTTACTGAAAAGTGGCAGCAATGGTACCTTCCGTATTGCACTACTTTTTTTGTTAGCTTTCTATCTATTGAATAGAAACATCACTATAATTTCTCCAATTCAGTACAGCTTTCTTTCCTCCTTATATTTTCTTAGATCAATTGTCATTATTTTTTTCTTTTCTTTTCATAATTAGGAGAAACCTACACCATCCTAATCATATTTATAAAGATGCTCTATATAATAACCCAGTTTTCTAAAAAAAAAAAAAAAAAAAAAAATACCCATGCTAACAGCGTGGAGATTAGCGTGGAGGTTAGCGTGGCGGCGCCAGTAGCGTGGAACATGGCACCGTTAGCGTGAGAGACGCTCCAGAGGCCATTTCATGCGGCTTTATGGCGCGGATAGCGTCATTTTGGCGCGATTAGCGCCATGGACGCGCCTAGTTGGCGCGGCTAGCGCCGTTTATGGCGCGGTTAGCGCCAGTATGGTCTGGAGACCCTTTTTATTCGAATATTTGGCGCGAATAGCGTCAAATATGGCGCGGTTAGCGCGGGAACGCGGACAGACCCTGTATTAAAGGCCATTTTACGAGATTCTTGGCCAAAAACCTTGTTTCTCCTTCCTTCAGCAACCCTTCCACCATTGTTGAGTGCCCAAGCTTGGTTCCTTCACCATATCTCACCAAAAACACTTCCTTAAGCTTGTTTTGTGATGGAAATCACCTCTAGAGCTTGAATCCATCCTCCTTTCACCTTGAAAACTCCCAAATCAAAGGATCCCTTTCTCAAGGGAAGTTCGTGGAACTCGAGCTCGGCGAGGAACGGCGACGATTCATGAGTACCCAAGCTAGGGGAAGTCGTCCTTGAGCTTTCCTTGCGTCATTTGAGGTAAGAAACTTAAGATTTACCTCTTGATTCATGAGTTGGGGTTTAGGGTGAATAGTGACCCACTTTTGATAGAGCTAGTTTTAGCCTTGGATCCTTTAGAAACATGTGTTTAGAATGTTATGAGGATGTAGGATTAACTCTTAAAT
>PYAF01002798.1:749330-763024 GCA_007407185.1 Glycine tomentella
GGTAGACCCTTGGGAGTCTATGCTATGGCTTGGATGGTTGAGCTTTGATGAACCTTAGGGTAGACGACCTTATGGTTTGGAAAGGATTGTGATTCCTTTCATGTGAGCGGTTGTGAACCGTGCTATGTTTTGATGCCTTGTGTGACTGTATGGATGTTTGATACATGCTTTGTATGTGCCTTGATAGGGCGTGACACCGCGGGTGTTAGTGGCGTGGGCCACAGAGAGAGGGAAGAACTGCGAAGCTCGACTTTGCCAGGTAAGTTCTGGACCCTTGTGGATGTTTCCCACTTGTGTGTGCTCTACCATACTCTGAGGGAGTAGTGGTTTCATTCATGATTCATGCATTGTGTGGATGTTGCATGCTCATACGTATACATGCTTGTATCTGTGCTTGAGATTGTAGTAAGCCTGTTATTAGATCTTCTGGCCAGTGAAGATAGATATGGACATCCCTAGGAGGAGAGCGCGCCTCCTAGTTGGTTTGCGCGTGGTTGACATAAGGTCCCGGGATGCGGAGATTCCCTACGCCAAGAGCTAGGTGTTCCCGTCGCGGTTGAAGCCTAGGCTCGGAGGTACTATATACGTGCGTCCATGCGAAGGGGTAGCACCCGATGGGATGACACGGGTGTGAATTCCGGCTTCACACTGAGGACGGTGTTGGACTCGGTCCACCATACATAGAGCTAGATAGCTTGTGATATATATTGTTATGAGAGGCTGGGATGGCCCATGTGGTTGTGATATCCTGATGACTTGTGTCATGATGAGTGAGCCAGGGTGGAGGAGATGCCTCCAAGGACCCTGAGCTTACTGAGATGTATATCTCACCCCGTGTGGGGTTATTGTTTTTCAGGTGATGCTTCTAGCAGAGGGGAGCAGTCTCAGGGCGAGAGGCCCCAGTAGAGACGTTACCTGCTTGGCCTCGGGCAACAGAGGATAGCTTGGAGCTCGGCTCAGCTATGATGATGTGTTTTGTATGCTTGGAGCTCGGCTCAGCATCTTGTTTTATTTGTATATGTACCCCTGTAGAGGGAAGACATGTGATGTACATGTTGTTTTATTTGTATTTATGTATGCCCTCGTGTGAGGAAGGATCCGTGGGATCAGAAAGCGCTTGGACGCTTCTTGTGTATTTATGCACCACGGGTGCCAGTTGTTGATGTATTTATATATCCGGTTTTCGTTCTGTTATGCTTACTCCTGTTTATATATTTGAGATATTTATGTTTTTGCCTATTGTTTGGTGGTATGATCTGGTTAAGCAGGGGCATGTGTGATGTGTTGTGGGTTGTGTTTCCATACATAATGTTATCAAGAAATATGGTTTGGTTTTATGCTTCCGCAAAATAAACTTGTTTTCTTAAAAAGGTTTTATTAACTTGTTTAAGCGCTAATCTGATGATTATACAATGATAATACTCTGGGTATACACGGGGTGTTACACTCTATTTGACATTTGTCAAGTTTTTGGTTGTACTTTCCCTACCCGTTTTGTTATTATTATTTCAATTTAGAGAATGTGATAAGTGATAACCATTATCTTTACTGAGATCAGCTTGATCCATGTTCAGGAATTGAAATAATTCAGTATAATGAAATAAAGTGCATAATATAATGCGTGTTATATTCTGATAATATCTATTGCACGTTTTTATATGTTCCAAGAGAAGAGAGGACATACCATTTTATTCATCATAAATTTAAATTTTGACGTGTTCTTTTGAAAATTCTTGTAATGAAGGCATGGATGGTTTCTGTACATGCATATCTTTTTTTACTGAAATTATGTAACCTTTCATTTTATTCATCATTCTTGTAATTAGTGTTGCTAATTTCTGTCATATCTTCTCAGAATGATGACATGCCTATTGGTTGGCCATTTGGGCTTGGCTTCTTGAACATGAGACTTAGAGTTGGGGAATCCCTCCGAGAAGCTTCAGTGGCACCATACCAACTGCACGTGCCATCTACCAGTTTCTCTTCATTTTCATCCTCTAACCTTGATAGTGAGGTGTTCTATTCGTATTCCTTTCTCACCGTTGGTTTCATATAATGCTTTTACTTATTGTCACTGAATAAATATCACTTTGGAACATAAATAGTGTCCAACTGTCAAGGCAAGTGTGTACAAACGAAACTAGTGACAACTTAATTTCTAGTACCTAAGACTTGAGAGTTTCCCCGTTATTGGTGGAAAGGAATCCTGTGACACCCACATGTAGCTGGCATTTATTTCCCCATTTTCCCAAAGATGAGAATAAGCTCTCTTGTCATCAATATCACTGACCAAATTTTTAGAATTTAAAGTAAATTCAAGGGTAATCTCAAAAAGTAGGAAAAAATAATCATACATGCCTAGTGTCAATTTCCTGGATCATTGAATTTTTTTTTTCCAACAATACTACTTCCTATATAATTGCATCAAAAGTCAAAACTAGTAATTACTCTTCTTGTGTTGCAACAAGCAGTCTACAGCATCGTTCTTCCAAGACAACAATGTATCCCTTGCGCAGCTAATAGGAATTAGACCAGGTGACAGAGGGCGCTTGTATTTTCCAAACTCATTGAGGTTTGAAGAAAGGAAGAAGAAATTAGCAAAGAGGTCCGGTTCTGATGGCTCTAAAGTACAAGGAATGGATATGTCTCGAGTCATTTGCATACCCTTTCTAAAGATTAGAAAGAGTAAGAAGAGTTCAAGGAACTAGAACATGATTGTACCATTGAGAGAACACGAATTCATAATTCTATTGTTGCTCCTTGTCAAAATTCACGAATGCTTTCGAGTAATTTCAACCAGTTTTTCTTACATGGCCGGTTTTAACTTCCCCCAAGCTTCTTGTGTCTTTGTTTTACTTCATAGTTCATACTATGGGAATATAATAAAAGAAGGTTACTTGTATTTTCTTACTAGAATCCAAGTTTAATTGCATTTTTCTGTTTTACCTATTGACTATAGTACTACATTTTACTATTTTCACTTGTGGTGCATTTAAATTTGGGGTTAGTTGGAAAAAATCAAACAAACCCAAGCAAACTATCCTTCTAAATTCTGGTGTCTCAAAGTTCAAACAAGGGCAAGACATGATAAAGTGTGATTTGGAGTATTGCTAAAAGCGTATTCGTGGGGGATCCAAATTTGTAGGGCCTGGAATCTGACAGATACGGGTACGTATATATATATAGATGATGAATATTAGTCATATTAGCACTGAAGTTAAAATATGGAAGCTGGATCCCATATTAGAAAGTACGTGCATGACCCACTCCACTTAGGTGTAGATACATTCACTACAATCTCAACGAACCAGTCGCTATTGCCCTTTCTACTTTCTATAACAATATCATTGGATTTTTCCGCTCGGATTTCACTTCTAAAGTGAAATGGTAAGAGTTAAATTAAAGTAGAGTAGTACTCCATAATTTCAACTAATTTTAAAGTAATAATAGAAACAATTATATTTTTTTTCACTTTATACATTTAACCATATTAAGGTATTTAAATATATAAAACTGGGGATAATACATACTATTTTAATTGACAGCAGATATAAGGTTGATTTGGTGATAAAGGATGAAGAAATGAAGATATAAGTTGTGAATTCGAATCTCTCGTTAACAAAAACTTACCATTTAACATTTGCCGATTCAAATAAGCAGCAAATGATTATTTAAGCAGTAAAAGTCACAGAAGAAGCACTGAATGTAAATAGGCCCAAGGAAGTCCAATGTAGAAACAACCCAAAAAGAGAATCCAAGCCCATAGCTCCTGAGCAAAAGTAGGAACAAACAAAAAAAAATTGTAAAAAAGAAAAAGTAAAGCCCCTTGGTACTGGTTCCTCACTTACGATGTCCGCCGCCAGGTGTTTGCTGCGCTCCGCCGCCTCCCGAGCAGCCGGTGCAGCCAATCTGGCTGCCGGAGCTAGGCCGAGACCGGCACGATCTCCGTTTCGGCTCCCAAAGCAAACCTCAATCTCTAATCGCGTTTTTAGGTAACGCCGTTCCTCTATCGCATTTTTCTCTAACATTTTCACTTTGATTTTAAAACATTTTATTTATAGGTTACCGGTGGAAGCGAGTTTCTGCGTGGAATCGATGCTTCCTTATCACAGTGCTACTGCTTCCGCATTGCTGAATTCGATGCTCTCTGTGTCTCGCCACTCCTACGGTTGGACCCCTGAAGGTATTCCCTCCCTTTTCTCTTCCCTTCCATTTTATGAAATGAGACATGATTGATACAAGAGCTAAGTTTATGAAATGCGTACATTGGATTCTGAAATGAATTGTTATTATAACTTATTTAACCTACCTGATTGTCAGCAAACATGCTAAATATTTTACTAGTTCTCTGAGTTCTAATTTCTAATTGTGATTTCTTTTCTTTATTGATGGATGGGTTTTGTCTTGAATCTAATGGGTGAATGATTTTTTTATGTCATTTTGATTTCTGTAATGGATTATACATTCTGAAAATTGACTTTTGCTAACCTATGAAAGTCTGGCATAGTACTTTCATTGCTAATCAAGGCGATAGTGCAATATTGGCTTCACTTCTTTGTCTGTTTTTTTTTCTGTTGCTCATAAATAGGGTAAAACTTTTTTTTACTAGATAAAAAAAATTCTTTTCTTTTTTCTATTTACCCTTTCTGGATGGGTAAGAAAGGTTTGTGTCAAATGAAAGGTTGGGTTGGGTGCATATGGCCAACTACTTTTGCTGTTCAAACATTTCAGTTTTTTTGTTTTTTGGGTTAGGTTCTCTCTCTTGCTCTCACAATGAAAGGATGTATATTTTTTCCTCTTTGTAGGGCAAGAGAAGACTAGATGAAGATCAAGCATCAAAGATGGTGTGACATGGATTTGTTTCAAATTTTGGTTTTTGAAGCTTTGAGAACTTGACTTCTGTAGATTAGGCAGAGCATGGAATTTCTAAATTGATTGTATAATGAGATACTGAAAACCATATCTCATGAAAACTAGTGCGGGACTATGGTGCAATTCAATGGTATTTCTAAGTAGTTCCCCAATTACATTAATTTATCTGCCACAACTTCTCATAAACAAAGAACTTTTACTTTTAGTTATCGAGCAATACTCCTCTCTATCTCAGTTTCTTTCTCTTAAAAAGAAGTATTATGGATTGTCTTATTTAGTACATCCCATTTTTTAAAATGCGTAGACCTGTATATTAATTAACATTCACTTAGAGATAATCACATGAAGATCATACTGATTGATTGTATTCACTCAGATTGCAATGATGATGTATGATGAATGACAGAGGGTTCGAGCAAGGTTTTATGTAGATGCGCTTGAAAAAAGGTGGCCAAGTAAATTTTTTCTTTTGGGATATTTTTGAATTGTTAATGTACGCCGTAATGTCAAACAAGTATTTGCTGAAAGTATAATGACCCCAAATTGGCAACAATTAGTTTCATTTTTAAAATTGCATATTGACATTAATTTGTATTTACACTGTATGCATATCGATTTCTTACTTAAGCTTGTGGAATTTATGTATGATAATGGGAATGTGCATGCATGAAATTTAATGTCATCCATTAACCGCACATATGCAAACTATCACACTCATTAATAATACATATAATTTGAAATTAACCTCGATGCACAATGTAAGAGTTATTTCTTATTTAGTTTACTGCAGTAGAAAAAACATTATTATGATGTTGCAGCGTCACTATGTCAAACTTAAGATTCAAATTGTTTGCAAAATTCCACTTAAGAATTGCAATTCTTGTTGACTTGTGTTAAGATCCAAGACTGGAAACTTTCTTGAATTCCTAATTCAGCACTGTTGTTATCTTTTTAACTAACTAACCTCCCATCTTATTTCTACGAGAGTATACTCTCCATATTACCAGCTTCTCACTCTTTTTATTCGTAACAACTTGGATGCTGTTAATAATCTCGGGTGATGCTGAATGCCATAATTTCTGGTCTGTAAGCTCGTGATTTGGAATTTATTAAATTTAACACGTCTGTGTAAAATGGGCAATGTGTTGAGATCGCATACTTTTAAATACACTGCCACTACAAAGTTTTTTATACATTTAGACTTTATTTGCAACTCTTTATTTTGACATGGCTGTTTTCTTGTTTAGGGTCGTGATCATTTGCTCTTTGGCTTTAGGCTTGAGGACTAGCTATGTAATGTTTCGTCATTTCCATTTTGCTTTGCTTTCCCTTACCTCGATGGATTTATGTTTTGTATCTAAATAATTTGCATTTTAAAATTTACTACTGTACATTAGTATGATTAATATTATCTTGACCTTTTGGTTCTGATTTTGTATGATATTTGAATTTTCTTAAGTTATTGTCTTCTTGAATTCTAGATGGATGATTGCTGTTTGTGCGTGCGGTGCATCTGCGCATAAATCTTCAATACTTTGCATGGATTTCAGTTTACTTTGTTAGACCTGCTTAGAGATTTTTCTCCTTGGTTGAATACGAAACCTGAAAGACTATATAAATTGTACGAGCATCCAGAGCTGGTACCATGCTTAGGTATGATGACTCTTTTAGAACATTATTGCAACATTTCCATTACTTGCGATTTACAATGATTTACTTCACCCTGTTCTTGGAAATGGTTTTACTCCAAGTGTTAGCAAACATTACCAAATTTTCAATGTTACACGAGCATGTTTTAGACCAATGTTGGTAATACTCCAGCTAGCACAATGAATTAAAGCCGTCAATCGATTAATTTGGATGGAGATTCAGATGAGGACCCACGTTGCAATTTTTCAGTAACGTGCATCAGAATGGGTTTTTTCTTTTGACTGAGTGGAATTATGCTTGCGAACGAAATGCAACGCATCAGATTTTGCTAAATATACTTAAAAAAAGAGCAAATAAGCAATGTAATTAGAAACCATAAAAATGGCCTGGGGAGCCTTTACACGCCAATGTTTGTCTACCTTGCTATACCATCTTACGCAGCATCCTTTTGTCGCATACACCTTGTATAAAACTAGCAATGAACTCCTTTGTCCTTCATAGTCACGCACATCATGCATTAATGAGGACTAAATTTTCGCATCTCACATTACGTGTCATCATGACTGTTGACTAATGAAAAATACAACCCAATCTCTTACGCTTCTCTAGCTTCATAAAGAGGACATAGGTCGTCCCTTTAATCAATTTAAATATTCTAACTTTTGAAGCAAAAACTTCACACTTTTCCTATTTAAAAAACATATACCTGCATCCAAATATACCTTGCAATGGTGCGTCGACCTTTCCACCCATCTAGGCTTTTTACACAGCCATTTACAATGCTTCAATGCCATGCTAATTTGCATCCAGATAAAAAATATATATATACTTTTTAATAATATAAATATAATTTTGGCTTAATTACTGTTTTAATCCCTGAATTTGGAGGTGTGCTTTTTTTAGTTCCTGACATAAATTGATACTTTGTGATGATTTTTAAGCACTTTGAGGCAGGGTTTTTTTAGTACTTTGTGACAATTTTCAAATGTAAATTCAAGTGGATAAAAAATAAAATTAATTTAAGACAGCTAAAAATTGTCAAAAAGTATCGATTTATTATATTAGGGACTAAAAAATGTAGTTTTCAAAATATTTAGAGACTAAAAGTATTTTTAAATTTTCAGGGACAAACAAATATATACCAAATTCAAAGACTAAACCAGTAGTATTGCGCAAAGGTTGACGAGATGAAGAAATCAGCTCTGGTTTAACACTTGGTGAAGAAGCCACGGTGATGTTTCTTTGTTGGTGATGATAGGGTAAGGGTAAGATGGATTTTCATAAACTCAAGCAATATAAAAGTTGAATTTAGAGGTTGGATTGATGCACCATTTTTATGATTGGTGCATATTAGATACATTTTTGTATTTTAAGTTGAAATGGAGAGTAAATAAGCTTTGAAATTTTAGAAATGATATAAACAAATAATTTGTGCATTTTAGTACTACAAACAATTGACAGTATACTTGGTTTTTTCTTTTTCCAAATGACTGAAATGAGAAGAAAATTCAAGGCACAAGTGACCAAGGGAGTCTAAAAACTAGCGAAAGCAACAGACGCATTGAATCTGCAGGATGCAGATGTGATATCTTAAAAATTGGGGTATTTATAAAAGACGAGGAACAACTCTTGTGGTTTGCTGATTGGGGTACATTAATCAATCGGTAATGATTCAAATAAACATATTATAATAGAAAGATGAGCACCTCTGCTTCCATGCTTTTAAAGTTCAAACCAATAAATTCGATGATATACACGTTAATTTTTCTGACAATAGTTTTTTTAATGTTCTGGTAATCTGTAGGACTCTAATCCTATTCAGAGACTTCATATCTACTGGCATAACGAATTTATGAGAATTTAATTTTCAATTGCCTCTTAACGTTTCGAATTCAAGACACTAGTAAAGAACAAAATTCCTTATCATACGAGCCAACTCCATCTGTAATATGAAAGGGGAAAAAATGTATATATATATATATATATATATAGAGAGAGAGAGAGAGAGAGAGAGATCACGTACGAAATGAAAAATTATTCATTATTTATGAACATGAAGATACAGTGATCTTGGAATTTCATTTGCCAAAACAGAATTTATGGACTGTTAATTTTAACCTAATTATTTAACAATTATCTTTTCTTCTTAATTGAGGCATTGCACAAAATAGATAAATAATGATACGCCACTACATTAACAAAAACACAGCTCGTACCTACGTATCGCAATACGTAAAAAGTGTGCAGGTCAAAACACAAGAAACATATGGTTGATAAGGAAAACTATATTAACAAAATATTATACCTTTCTTAAGTTCATTGAATACAGTTGCTGATGAAGATAATAGCAAATATTGATCGCTTGACACAAGATTGTTCAAGTGACATAAACTTAACTCAAAATGTCAAGCATGTTAAAGGGGAAATACAAGCTAATTAAAGTGAGAATGTATACCAACCATCCATCACCCGTTAAGTTTACCTTTATCCATTGCACCATAAACAAATCATAAAGCTATTTTTGCACTCTTCTGTGGGATTATTCTTCAACCACGTTCACCAATTCATATTCAACCAGAGATAGGTTGTTATCCTCTTTAACTTCAAAATCTGCAGCATCAGTCACCTCAACACGGCCCCATTTGTCGACAGCCATCCTCATTGATCCCTTGAACATGTCAATCTTTGCATTGCGAAGAATTACTGTAGCTCCAGCCTTCATCATATCAACTGCACAGAAGAGATTAGAACATAAATATGAGCCTTGTATCTTCTGCCTGTACATATATCAATAGATTCAATATGCATATTACCTACCTTGGAAATACATCTGAGGTAATTTCCATTAAAAAGATCAACTGACACTATTCCCTCAATGCACAAATGCTTATACAGAGTATGAGATCTTCAAACAAAGAGAAAAATGATTATGCACTACTAGTGTTAAAAGTTTCACAAGTCATCCAATCATAACTCACCATGTATGGTAAGTTTGTTGACTTTTAAAATAATTATCTTAAAATAATTCAAATGATAATTTGTGATTAAATGACGGTGTATACACTATCAATGCATAGACATTAAACTCATAAATTAAACCCATTACTCAAGGTTATACTTGGTGAAAATGGAAAGAATGAGAAAAGGAGTGAAAACAAGCAAATGTCACATAAATATCTTGTCTATATGCATTAAACTTTCATAACCCTGCTCCCATTTCCCTTCCTCTCATTGTTCCTAACAAAGTCTAAAGATATCATCACCATTTTCTAACTCCCGAGGTCCTATTATCAAAACATAATAAATTTACCACACTACAATATAAAAAATAATAAAATAGAAGGCACTAACAAAGTACAAAACCAAAACCAAGATGTTGTTCATCACTGTAGATACAGTAAAATATAAGACAAAGTCCACGTGTTTCAAAGAAGTAAAAATGAATCTTTCAGAGATGAAAGCGGCATTCCTGGTTATGCAATCCCATGAACATTAGAGATCACGAAATAACTAGAGAAATAATAACAAAAAGTTCGACCCAGGTAAAAATAATTAAATGGGTGCAAATGAGCATGAACTATAAAGTTCAATAAAAGTAGTTTGGATTTGGAATATAAAATTAGAATTAAGACGCCTAATCTCGTTAGTGTCACCTTCTGACAACACTTTTTTCCATAAAAAAACACATGAAATGGAACCATGTTGCTACCACTCTCCAATTACCACAATCACACTTTCATTCCCACAATAAGGTTCACCCAGACTATCATATCAGATTCATAGTTCACATCAACACCTTGACTCCATGAGGGGACATACAATCAAAATTCATCCTTAAACACGAGCAGAAAAAGAGGGACAGGGTTATATCAATTCTATGCTGGTTAACACATTACATAACTGAACCAAACCCCTTGATTTAAGATCAATAAAGCAGAAGAGAGAGATTAATTTCGAATGATTCGAATCAAAAACTATCAAGGTATCATGCTTTACAGGCAAAAATATTTGGGAATGAAAGCTTGTATTATCTCTTGAATCAGCCACTTAAGAACCACTCGCCAGTCACCAACATGATAGACCCAGATGCAGAATTGAAAACAAAACACCTTTTCCCAATCCCACTTTCAAATGCATAATGGAAAATGAAACAGTGATCTCACAAACCCCAGAACAATGCAGATCGAAAAGAGAGAACCCCAAAATGGAAAACACTCAAAATTGAGACAAATAAAACAGTGCTCACATGGAAATTTTTGGTTTTGATAAATGGGAAATTAACATAACTCGAAAAAATAATTTTCACGAAGATGGGTAGGTGAAATTAGAGTACCCTGTTCGTTGCGAGCGGTGAAGACGATGGTTCCGGTGTCGTCGCCGATGAGGCACTCGGCGATGACAGAGGGTTTGAGGTTGTGTGCGGAAGAGGGTCGCGGTTTGTGTACGACGGTGTCGGAGGACAAGACCTTAGCCACTAACGTGTGACCGTTGGTTCCAGGTTTGAGCTGATCCACTTTGGTGAACACGGGTTTTCTCTTTGCGGGTTTGTTCCCTTCTTGCTGAGTCGAATTGGATGATGCCATTGAAATTGATTGATTAGAGTTTATCCCAACTATCACACACACACACACACACACACTCACTATTCTCTGTATGACTCTATCACAACACAAGCCCTACCCAGAAGAACCGGATTGATGCACATCTTTCGCACGTTCCATTGCACTTCCCTTCAAATTGAAGCGACACGTCGTTTCCACTCCTATCGTCACACTCACGTGACTCTGTTTCTAACATTACCTTTTTAGGGTAAAATGTATTTTAAGTTTCTCATTTTTTTCACAAAAATTAGTTTTGATTTTGTTATGGAGGAAAGGGTTGGGCTTAATTGTAGGCCCAATTAGAATTGAAGTATCAGTTATCTAAGCTTCAGAACGTGGATTTGACTCAGTCCATAGGGGTAGTTGGTAACGTGCAGGTTGAGACCAGAAATCTCGGAAACAGTTTGTAGGATAACTGCAAGGTAATATGCCCATAAATACTTGTTAGTGACAGCAGCAAGGTACACACATTCTAACTCTCTCTCTTTCAATTACACAGAGCACACACCCCATGTCAATTGGTGTATCTCTGTGATCATCTGCTTCAAGGTATCATTCTCCATTGATATCCTTGAAGTTGCAGAGTTAGAGTGATCAAACAATAACCACACAGTACTTTTGTGTTGTACATTCGTGTTCTGGGAAACATACAGAACATTGGCACCGTCTGTGGGAAACGTTAAAGTTCTAGTCCCACGCAACAGCAATGGTGAACACCAGAAACAGTCAATCTGTATCACGTTCTGATATGCCTAATAGGGAGATTTGCATACCAGAGAACCAGAATATGGTGCCACCTACGAGACGAGACGAAGTGCATGTGACAGAAGTTGTTTCTGACGCAGCTTCTTCTCCTGTCCAGATGGAGCAACGGAGACAGTTTCTGGCGCGAAGGACGGTCCAAGAGGAGGAACTGGGAGGACAGTTCGTCAGCAATGCTCTCGGTTCAATCCTGAGTCGAATTGAGAACATGGAGAGGAGGCAAAACCTTCAAAGACAAGAGGATATCCGAAATATTACACGTCAGATGGAAGAACGAAACGAGGATTGGAGACGTGCTGAGATGCAACGCATGGCGCAATTGGAACAGAAATTGCAGAAAATAGTGGAGCGGGTACATGCCCCGAACCGCGCAGAGGGATCACCACTTTCCGGACAAGATTTGAGGGAACATTTGAATCAGCTAAGAAACACCGAGCGGGAAAGAGATCAGGTGCGGACAGAGGAACCATCTCGGGAGCGAGTCCGAGTGCGGGAGCCGACGCAAGATGGAGTTAACAGGAATGAGACTCCGCCCAACCGACTCGACGTTGAAGGAAATCAGCGTAGCCGAATAGAAGCTGATACGAATCAAACATGCCGGGTAGATAATGCGGAGGCCCAACGGATCAATCAGAGATTGATGGAACAAGACAAGCCGAGAGAGTCGGCCACACGTGGGAGAGAAGGACTTGTTTATTGCCGGAAGTATAGCCGGGGACAACAGAACAACAGTCCATTTGTGGACGAAATTGTGAATGCTCGGTATTTGGATGACTTTGACGGGTCATTCTTGTCAAAGTACGATGGAACGCAAGATCCCCAAGTACACATTGACGAGTTCGACTTGCAGATGTGTGTCCGGGGCATTGATGAGCCCATCATATCGAGGATTTCCGTTACTACGCTGACCGGGTCGGCACAAACATGGTTCCACACACTACCGCCACGTTCGATCAGGAACTTTGAAGATTTCGGACAGAAATTCTTGTTGAATTTCGCAACTAGTAAGAAGCAGCCGAAGTCCGAGTTCACTTTGGGAAAAGTAAGACAGTTACCCGACGAGACTTTACAGAGTTACTTGGACCGGTTCAAAGAAGCAGCATTACAAGTGCACGGGCTGGAAGAAAAGGTCCATGTTTACCTCATTTCTGTCGGGTTGAATGGTTCCTCGCGTTTTGCCAAGTCCATTTATAAAAACCCGGTGAAATCATTAACAGAATTCCGTGCCCGGGCGAAGAAATACCTAGAGCTTGAGCAGATGGAGATCGCGAACAACTCAGGACGAACGAAGGAGCGAAACGACAGAAGGAGTCCGCCCTCGAGAAATAGGGGTCATTCAGAAAATCGAGCCCGGAATAACGACGTAAAGTCCAGGCCGGGGAAATATGAGAACAAATACGAGAAGTATACATTGTAACACCCCAAAATTTTAGAAATACAGTTAAATATTAAAGCAAGTCTTAGGCAAATTGATGCTCTATATTTGAAGGATTAAGATGAAATATCAATAAGAAATATTATGGAAATGTTTGAAGAGAAAGGACCATATTGCCCTTTCCATAAATTGGAAATGACAGAAATGCCCTTGAGGTCAAAATGACGAAAATGCTCCTGAATATTTTGAAAAATTACAAAACTGCCCTTAGATATTTTGGAAAGATATTTTAGAATGGAAATTTACCTAAATGCCCTTAGATATTTTGGAAAGATATTTTAGAATGAAAATTTACCTAAATGCCCTTGAATATTTTAGAAAGGACAAGAACACCCTTAGATATTTTGAATAGATATTTTTATGATAGAAGTAAA
>PYAF01002798.1:763124-774438 GCA_007407185.1 Glycine tomentella
ATGGATTCTACTTTATTATTTTAATTAAACCGTGGAGAGAAAGAATTCGTTTAGGATATAAGCGACTAGTAACATTTCAAGCAAAGGGAAGTAAATTTTCGTGAAAAATTTATAACCAATCTAATTCTAAATACAAAGTGGGCACAAGATTCCATCTAAAATCAATCAAACACGAGAGAGCAAAGAGAGGCGTTACATACATCATTGAATGTTTCTCGTTCACAAATTTGGAAGGAAGTCGCACTCACGGAGATGAGGAAGGTAGAACGACCTCGTCCAAGCTTTAGCCGACAAGGGTTGGATAAGTCACGATATTGCGAGTTCCATAACGGGCCCGGACACACTACTGACCGGTGCTGGGACTTGCGGGATGCAATTGAAAAATTCGTCCGGGAAGGAAGACTCAGACAATATGTGATCAAGACTTAAGGACGGAAGAACAAACGCAAGAGTGACGAGAACCAGTCAGACAAGAAAGATGAAAGAAAGAAGGCTCGGGAAGAGGACGATGCGTTTTCAGAGCCAGAGTTCGAATGCAACGTCATCTCAGGAGCCATGGGAGGTGGAGGCGACACTGCCAGTCAAAGGAAGAAGTATCTGAAGGAGGTGCTGTCGATCAGAACACAGCCAAAATTCAAAGTCAAGACGGAGGAGGTTGAACCCCCGCTTTTATACTTTACAAAGCAAGACATGGAGGGAGTAGTACCCGGGCACGAGGATGGATTGGTTATAACAGCAACTGTTGGTAACTGCCAAGTAAGAAAAATGTTTGTGGATAATGGAAGCTCCGCCGACATAATCCTATTACATGCATTCAAGAAGATGAACCTGGATGTAGAAGACTTAAAGCCATGTAAAACCACGTTAACCGGATTCAATGGGGGGAACACAAACGTAATAGGATCCATTCATTTGCGGTTAACCTTGGGAATGAAGGAAGCTTTCAGATCTGAGAGGGTGGAATTTGTTGTGGCAGATTGTCCATCCCAATATAATATGATATTGGGAAGGCCCACTATCCATAACTGGGACATTTTGATGTCTACTAAGCATCAGAAACTCAAATTTGTCGGCGGCAATGGGCAAGTGGTGACGATCTGTGGCGACCAAAAGGATTCCTGGCAGTGTTATTATGACACAGTTCGAGAAAGCGAAAGTAAATACAAACCAGCACCCCGGAAACCGAATAGAAGTCAGGAGAGCCGGGACCGGGAACAAGTAAACTTGGTGGAATTGGACATGCGAGGAGAACCAGATGAATGGAGGCCGGAGCCGGTGGAAGAAGCGGAGCATGTTCAGATAGGCGATAATGATGGTCAGGTTACCAATATTGGGCGAGCTATGGAGCCCGGACACAGGGAAGCACTCATCGAATGCTTGAAGAAGAATCGGGACATGTTCGCGTGGAAGGCATCAGAAATAGTCGGAATAGATCCGACATTTTGTTGCCATAAGTTATCAATGTATCCGGGATCGAAACCGGTAGAACAGAAAAAGAGGAAGTTGGGACCTAAGAGAACGCTGACACTGCGGGATCATATTGAAGAATTGCTACAAGCAGGTTTCATACGGGAAATCCAGTACACCACTTGGCTTTCCAATGTAGTAATGGTTCGCAAGCCAAATTAAAAATGGAGAGTCTGCACAGATTATACGGATCTGAATAAGACATGTCCAAAGGATGCATACCCCATGCCGAATGTTGATCAGCTAGTGGATAGTTCTTCCGGGTACAAAGTCTTATCATTCATGGATGCGTTCTCCGGGTACAATCAAATTGCGATGCATCCGGAAGATCAGGAGAAAACGGCTTTCATTGGCGACAAAGCAAATTATTGCTACAACGTGATGCCTTTCGGACTAAAGAATGCAGGGGCCACTTATCAAAGGATGATGAACAGAGTGTTTGAACCCTAGCTCGGTCGTAATATTGAAGTATATATTGACAATATGATAGTTAAAACTGAAGAAATCAATAACCATGTCGACGATCTGGAGGAGACGTTTGGCCGACTGCGAAAATTCAACATTCGCTTAAACCCCATGAAATGCACTTTCGGAGTCGGAGCTGGGAAATTCCTGGGCTTCATGCTGACGCACAGAGGGATAGAAGCCAATCCGGAAAAATGTCGTGTCATGCTGGACATGAAATTTTCGACTACTAAGAAGGAGATACAGCAACTGACGGGGAGGATAGCCGCGTTGACACGTTTCATGCCGAAATCGGCAGAGAAGGCTTTGCCATTTTTTAAAATGTTGAAGAAGCAAACTGTTATACAATGGAACTCGGAGTGCGAAATGGCTTTCACTGACATGAAAAGATCTTTAGCAAGTCCACCGGTTTTGTCAAAGCCAGAAGTAGGAGAAGTGTTGGTGATGTATCTGTTAGTGGGGGACGAGGCTGTTAGCGCTGTACTGGTACGAGAAGTTAATTCCGGACAGAAGCCAGTATACTTCGTAAGTAGGGCCTTGCGCGACTCTGAGCTACGATATCAGAAACTCGAGAAGTTAGCTTTCGCATTGATCGTAGCCGCAAAGAAATTGCGACCTTATTTCCAAAGTCATACCATTGTGATTCGGACAGACCAACCAATCCGGCAGGTGCTTCATAAGCCAGATT
The DNA here is from genome assembly GCA_007407185.1 of Glycine tomentella. Classification (NCBI taxonomy): domain Eukaryota; kingdom Viridiplantae; phylum Streptophyta; class Magnoliopsida; order Fabales; family Fabaceae; genus Glycine; species Glycine tomentella. The sequence continues at coordinate 765,745 of PYAF01002798.1, forward strand.
TAGCGGGAAGAATGACAAATTGGGCAGTCCAATTGTCCGAGTTTGATTTAAGATTTGAGGCACGCCATGCAATCAAATCACAGGCTTTAGCAGATTTTGTGCGAGAACTCACTCCTAGCGCCTCAGGGACAGGAAATTGGTGGACATTATATGTAGGTAGTTCATCTAACAAGAAAGGAAGTGGCGCCGGAATCATAATCGAAAATCTGGATGGAGTAGCAACAGAGTTCTTCCTCCAGCTAAAATTTTCGACGTCAAATAATCAGGCCGAATACGAAGAACTAATCGCCGGGTTGATACAAGCAAAAAGAACAAGAGGCTGGGAAGGTAAAAGTATACACGGATTCCCAGCTGGTCGCAGCACAAATTGAAGGTCGCTACCAGGTGAAGGGGCCCCTATTAGCAAAATACTTGGAGCGAGTAAAGGATGTTATAGTTGAATTTGACAAGGTGATAATAAACCATATTCCTAGAGAGGATAACGCCAGGGCCAACATCTTGTCAAAGTTAGCAAGCACAAAGAGTCCGGGGAATAATCGAACTGTCGTCCAATAACAAGTATTGCAGCCCTCATGTATAATGATGATCACCGCGGACCAGGATTGGAGGCGCCCGATAGTTGATTATTTGGACAAAGGCACGTTGCCGGACGATGGCTTAGAAGCCCAGAGATTGATTAGAACAGCGTCCATGTTCACAGTGATAGAAGGGAATTTGTACAGGAAGGGGCTGCACAATCCTTTGTTGGTTTGCATAAATCCGGATCAAGTCGAGTATGTTTTGTCCGAAATACATGAAGGTATTAACGGGCAACACATGGGGGCGAGAGCCTTAGCAAGGAAGGCACTCCGGGCCGGATACTACTGGCCAACTATGGGAGCAGACGCAGCCAAGCATATAAAGAGATGCGAAAGTTGTCAAATGCATGCATCTCGAATTCTGTCGCCGCCCGAGACATTGCAATCCATCTCGGCGCCATGACCTTTCTTCAAATGGGGCATGGATCTATTGGGCCCATTCAAGCCGGTAGAGGGGCAAATGAAGTGGTTGATAGTCGCGGTGGATTATTTTACTAAGTGGATAGAAGTGGCACCATTGGCCACGATCACATCGGCCCGAATACAACGATTTTTCGAAAGAAATATAATTTCGAGATTCGGAATTCCTGGGGAAGTCATTACTGATAATGGAACTTAGTTCACAGACAAAGGATTTAAGGAAATGATGGATGGTTTCCATATCCGGCACCGATTAGCGTCAATGGAACATCCACAATCCAATGGGCAAGCAGAGGCCGCAAATAAAACAATTCTGGAAACTTTGCGGAAGAGGATGCACGACGCCGGATCCAGCTGGGTAGAGCAGTTATACCACGCACTCTGGGGGATCCAGACCGCTGTCCAATCGTCAACAGGAGAAACTCCATTCCGGATGACTTATGGAAGCGAAGCTATGATACCAGTCGAGGTTGGACAACAATTATGGCGACAGACTCAGGTGTTACGGGAAGGAGAAGAAGCAAATAATGAAGTCCTGACATTGGAATCAACACTAATTGACGAAATCCAGGTAGCAGCTCATGCCCGAGAACTTCAAACAAAACAGCAGATGGCTCGCGCTTACAACAAGAAAGTGGTCCCTCGACAATTCGAGTTGGCCGAATTAGTATTGGGACGAGCCGACATCAGGAACAGGAACGCCCGAGACGGAAAATTCGCATCTAATTGGGAGGGTCCGTATCGGATAACTCACAAGCTCGACAAAGGAGCTTATATGTTGGAAACATTGGAAGGAAAGCCGATCAAGCGAACATGGAACGCCGACAAACTCAAAAGATATTACAGCTAGTATGACATGCGTGCGCTTCTGTTATCGAGGGTAAGAACTCGAAAGTTATATTCCCGGGTACGTATGGTCCTCTGTCATGGAAAGTGCACCGCCTAGGCGACAGAGGAATGTGAGTTTTTCTTTTATTGAGGGTACGAACTCGAGGATCACACCTCCGGGCACGTATGGTCCTTTTCCATTGAAAACAAGCTTCTTCCAGTTGAAAATGGATCCGGAAGTCATGCCTCCGGACACGATTATTTTTATTTATCGTTATGAATTATACCGTTGTAAATTCTAAGTGTTTTATTCGGAACACATGATTCTTAATGAAGCATTGTAATACGACGGTTACGAGTTTAATAAAAGGGTATTCAGTATCATGGTGTTTTATATAGTATAATTTATGTCTCCATAAAACGTGATACGATCAGATGTCATGGTTCTTTTTAGGACATGATTCGACTAGATTCTAAAAGCTTTGAATGATACGCTGACCGGTTCTGATCAAATCGGGAGAAGCGGAGTTATTCATAGTTAAAATCTAAGTCTAAGACAATAACAAATATAATATTTGGTCTTTGGAACCAAAAAGCTGCGCGCACACAATATTTTATTAACCGAGTAGAAACAACTTGGATATAAAAATTATTTCAATTGATAGCAGTACTATTAAAGTGTATGTGCCAAGTACTGTTAAAGTATATGTTCCAGGCCCTTGGGCCTAACATCGACACAAAGAAAAATAAATACAAGTAAAACCGGCATTCCGGCCCTTTACTCCAACTCGACGGGAGGATGAGTGTCGGCGACGGGAGGCCGCGGGTCGGAGACGGGCGGTTGAGTATCGGTAGGGGAATCAGTAGTTGGGGCAGCAGAAGGAGCCTCGTCGGCTTGTGCAGCTCTTCGACCACCGCCGCGGAAGGAGTCTCAGCTCCGACGGGAGGAACCCACTGGCCATCGTCGACATAAGCCCTATAATGCATCCCGGCAGTAGAAAGTACCACTCCCGGGTTCAAGTGTTGGAGTTGCTCGATAGCGTTGGTGAAACCCTCTTCCGCAGCGGCAGCAAGAGTGACTTTCATAGCCGCGAGCTTATCCTCGTAGGCTCGAATTTGCTCTTCGTGATTAATTTTTAAAGAGGCCTTCTCCTGCTCGGCAACCTCCAGAGAACCTTGAGCTCGACCCAAGTCACTTCGCAAAGAAGCAGAAGCAGTTTGGGATGCGAGTAGCTCTTCCTTTAGTTGCCGGTTCTCTGCAGCCAGTTGAGCCCGAACCTTCTCGAACCCGGCCTTGGTCGAAAGAAGTTCCTCATAAGACTTCTTCTTTTCTTCCAACGCGGTGTCGTACCTGTTACGTACAAGTAATGAGCAAAGCATCACGAATAAAAAATTTAAGAGTTCACAAAAAAGATAGATACCTCTCCCGCACCGTGACAAGTGCTCGAGCCAAGGATGTCGACCGGAAGGCATATTCTTCGACGTGGACGAGCTCGGCCAGTTCTTCGCCCACGGGAGCACCATGATTAAGCATATAGGAGGGAGGTTTTGTCAATTTGACCAAGTCCTCAATCACTCCTTTTTTCCAGACGTTACTCGGAACCGCCCGAGAGTCGAAACGCCCAGAATCAGTAGTGGGACCGGTACGCCGCTGAGACGTCGCCACGGTCAGATCCACAGTTGCTACCCCAGAAGTCGGAGTAGACGAAGCCAGAGGACGGGGAGGAGCGGTATGACCGGGGGCAGCCGGCGTGCTTGGCACCACCTTGGCCCTTTTGTCTTCGCCATCCAACATTGTCTGGTAGGAAGGAGGAGGGCGTTTGCGCAATTTGTTTTGAGCAAGAGGCTGCTCGGAGGCTAACCCTTTACCTTTGTCCTCGACGGTCTTGGGGTTAGGAGCAGCGTCGGATTTGGTCTTGGTGAGAGGAGTTGGTTGTGGTCCCATGTCGGCTACAACGAAAAAGAAAGAAAACGTTAGAAACAATACATAGCATACTTGGCATAACTAAGGAATCAGTATAGTCATCAAAGCAAACCGGTTCGATGGCCAATATAGTTAGCTATGATAGGTTGACCATGTGCATCTACATATTCAGAAATCACAAAAATGGATGAAGCATCGGAGTCACACAATTCCTCCTCGGTGAACCGATAATTCGACCGATCCTGCTTATAATGATCCTCAGACCAATAGAGAGGAAAGGCCCATTCCACGACGGAGGATTCGGGGCCGAACAAAAAGAATGGTCGTCGACCAGGCTCAGCGACCACCTTAAAGTATTTGTCCTTAAAACCCCTGAAAGAGTCCGTGAAAGGTTTAAATAATTTTCGCTTACTCTGACTTCGAAAAGAAATCCATCCTTTCCGGTTAGGAGGTTCCCTACCCGTCCTAGGAGTATGAGGAAAGAAATAATAGAAGAAGAGGGGGACAGTACAGGGAATCCCCAAGTCTTCACAAAACAATTCAAAAGCATGGATAAAGCCCCAACTGTTTGGATGAAGCTGAGAAGGGGCTACCCGGAGATAAGTTAAGACTTCGACCTTGAAGGAAGAGAAAGGAAAAGTTATGCCTATTTGGGTAACTACGTCCTGGTAAAAGAAGAAAAAGTTAGGGTCGTTTCCCTCTCGCCGAGCACAAACGGGCTCACCCGAAAGGGAAGCCCGGATTACAAACCCGTCTTGTTTCCCTACCGGAGTGGATACTATACTAGGGAGATCAAGGGTGGACAGAGTCTGAAGGACTTCATGAGTCACCCAAGTAAATTTGGATGCCAAAGCCGGAGCCACTTCCGACTGGGACTCAGCAGAGATGGAGTCGTCTACAATTTCCAAAGCAACATCCATTACACCTACGTAAATGAAGAAGAAAAACAAAGATTAGTAAACGTACCTGGAGGCAATGCTTCAAATACAGAAGAAGTCGAGGTCGGGACCTCGTCGCCGCCAACGCGGGTGCGCGGCTTTGGCGGGGGTTTTTTGGTGGAAGATAGTATGGGGTTATGCCGACACGACCCCAATATTAAATCAGCGACGTCGTCAGAGCCGAGTTGAGTATAATACATGGCGTCGGAAACGCAGTCAATACAAGCATCGTACTTGACCTCCAATACCTCATCCGACGACGAAGAAGAGGTCTCATCCGAAGAAGATAGATCAGTCAAGGGGTTAAAACGACGACATGGGAGTGGAAGTTCCCTTGGACTGTTAGTATCTTTAGGCCCAGAAATTTGGGGGCCCAGGATGGATGAAGTTCTAGAATGGCCCAGGGCCGAAACAGGTTTGGGCATAGAACCGGCAGGGTTTGATGGAGGAGGAAGAGGAGCACCGGCGGGTTTAGACCCACCTGAGGGATACGGCGGTAAAGGGAGGTTTTGGCCACTAGGTGTGGCGGAAACCTTTGATTTTTTAGAAGAAGAACCGCCACTATAGCCACGAAGGAGGCCTTTTTCAAGTTCCTCCTCCAGAAGGGGGAGGCCAAAAACCAACCACCCTGTCCTGGGGGGAACGGTCCTCCGCAATTCAGCCTCTTCCTCAGGAGTCATCTTCATACTTTCGAAGTAAATAAAATAATCCAACGAAAAGGAGAAACCCAAAACGAAGAACAAAACGAAGAAAACGGAGAAGAAAACGAAACTTAGAAGAGATGAAGGAGATAATGTGGTCCAAATTAAAGTACCAAATATGAAACTAAGAAAATAGAAATTGGAAAGGAGAAGGAGAGTACCTGTTGAAGGAAGAGGTCGAGAACTGAAAGAGAAGAATACGAAAAAGTTTCTGAAGAAGACTTGATAAAACAAGGGAGAAAATGCGAAAGTATCAGTGAAGTGACAAATGAATGAAAGGGGGGAAGAAGAAATAATCAGAGGTGCGGGATTTTAGGAGGAAATTTGAAATTTGGGGTAACTTGCAGTAACCGCCGAAAGAAATAAAACGGCCTGTGAAACCGTCACCAATGAAATGAAACGACAGAAGGGCATAATGGTAAAGATCCTCCGGATTCTGAGGGCATGAAAGTAAAAGCACTACAAATGCAATGATTACCAGAAGGATGAAACGGCAGGACTTTTAATGCATTAATTAACAATAAAGGCAGGAAGAGTAACCGACGGCAGTCAGAAAGCCAATCGTCAGCAAGGACATCTCACTTCTCCAGATAAGTGCTTTACACGTTACACGATTCGGATAGGTTTACTCAGATATGAATGATCCCTACTCGAAGCATTGTCTAATCGGAAGGATGCTAGTGGACAGGTGTCATTGAATGTAACACTTCTGTGGGTCCCCTGGCAGGACTCGTGACTGTACATTCGTGGTCGGCTACCTATAGTCGGAAAGTCCTATCCAAAAAATTGTAGTCGACAAAGTGATATAGGAACCTTCCTCAACGGTTGTATTGTTCTACCCGGACCGACATATATGGATAAAATCTACCCGGGAAAATATAGGTGAGATAACGCATCCCGATCACCAAGTATACTTAATGACCGGGCTGGAGGGCAACTGTTATGGAGGAAAGGGTTGGGCTTAATTGTAGGCCCAATTAGAATTGAAGTATCAGTTATCTAAGCTTCAGAACGTGGATTTGACTCAGTCCATAGGGGTAGTTGGTAACGTGCAGGTTGAGGCCGGAAATCTCGGAAGCAGTTCGTAGGATAACTGCAAGGTAATATGCCCATAAATACTTGTTAGTGACAGCAGCAAGGTACACACATTCTAACTCCCTCTCTTTCAATTACACAAAGCACAACCCCACGTCAATTGATGTATCTCTGTGATCATCTGCTTCAAGGTATTATTCTCCATTGATATCCTTGAAGTTGCAGAATTAAAGTGATCAAACAGTAACCACACAGTACTTTTATGCTGTACATTCGTGTTCTGGAAAACATACATAACATATTTCAATATAAGAGATTAATGGATATTTATTTCCAATGTGAAAAAAATTACATTTCAATCCATTAAAAAAATTTAATTTTGGTGTAACTTGTAGAATTATTATTTAAAAATTACAAATTTATCATATACCATAATTTTGCGAGTAGATGATGGTAAAAAAATGTTAACGGCCAGTGTATATCATTTCTTCTTTTGATTGGTTAATTCCATTCATTTTTATAAAATTATGTGATTTAGAGTTAAAATCTTAATCTTGAATATTAAAGAGGGGCAAAATTGGTACGATCGCGTTGAGATATAGGAAGAGAGTTTGTTAACAAAATAGATCATATTAAAAAAATATTATATTGTATTTGTATGTTTTCATAATTTTTTATAAAGATTAATATCAGTATCATGGTCATTAAAACATAAAAATGAGAGAAAATTCACAAATTATAAAATATATGAAAAATAAAATTATTATTTTTAAAATATTGAGATTACGACAAATTATGACTTAAAATGGAAAATTGAGAAAATTAAAACAAATTTTAACCTTTATTTTATTTTTCTTTAATGTACTTAAAATTAGTGCTATTTTTTTGTGAGAATCAAAAACTAATATCTTGGAAACTGAAATCCATTATATGGGATTGATCTTGATCCATTATTGCCCAATGCATATTGCGGATGCTGCACAGGAGTTAAGATTGCCTCGGGAGACCTGGTTTTATGCAGGATTTCATTGTTTTTTTCTATGTTGTTAGGAGACTTAACGAAATTTGGAAGTTGCCTAATATCTTTAGATCAATCATTATCCTTAGGAGGAATCTTGATGAAGGTGCATATTCAACAATCCTGTATTAGTCCTTTACTCTCTTTTTTCTTTTCTTTTTTTAATGGAAGAGGAATCTCCCCGAAAACTATCCATTAAAAACCAAGAAATATCGTGGTAGAAGATACATATGCCATAACGGCAGTTGAGATAAACCGAGGAACAATCTCAAAAATTATCAGTTGTCTATTTAAAGATATCCCAAAGTCCTTTACTTTTTAGTTTGCAATACGTGTCTTCTTTAGGACTCCATTAATTTTGTTTGAAGTACGAATAGCAAGTTAAATATAGCTTAAATATTTTTTAAAAAACTTTTTATGTGACTTAATTTATTATTTAGTGCATGTTTAAAAATCCTTTTTTAAAAATATTTACTTTGATTTTGAAAATTCTATCATGATATTTATAAAACTAAATAACTTGATTTCTTTTTATAAAAAAATAAACTAAACGTACACTTAATATAATTTGACTTGCAGATTATCATATAAATGTTTCCATGGTAAGAGTTGCGAAATCGTTAATTAAAACACAAGTGGTATAACTATTGACGTTTCTTTATGTATATTTACCATGAGAAATAATGGAGATTGTTTCGGTTCTGATCATCTTTTTTGGTTAAATGATTGACAGATGCAGAAACCTACAAAATGAAAAGGACATAATTCACTTGATATGCTGGCTACAATAATTTAGAAGAACATCAATGTAAGGACAAAAATGGAGATAAAAAAAATTACGTGATATGGAACATCTTTTAAGTGAATTATGTCCTTACTTTTAAATTCAATTGATATGACTTTTATCTCATTTTTATTTTATTTCTAATTTACTTAATGAGTACTGGTCATCGTACATTAATATAATAAAATTATGTTTTATGATTTATTCATCATGAATTCAAATTCACAAATAATCTTTTTACATATGTAAAAGTAAAATTACTTATAATATTTATCTTCCTTATGAACATTAAGAACAATAGAATATATTTTTTTTTTCTAATTCACTTTATATGTACCAATTTAAAAAATAACATACTTTTAAAAACCAATATATCTAAATCGTATATATTAATGAGTTTAATTTTCATATATTAATTAAGATGAAAACAATTACACTGTCAATAAACTTATAATTTTACATATATAT
>PYAF01002798.1:793299-806218 GCA_007407185.1 Glycine tomentella
GTTAATAGAACTAATTTTCAACTAAATAAAAAAATATTTAAAAATAAAAAACAATTAGAAAATCTATTTAAAATGATTCTAATTCTTATTATAAATTTAAAACTGATTCAAGATATTTCAATTTTAAATCAACAATTATTTGAAAAAAATAAGTGAAACAATTTGAAGAACAGTTGGTTTGATTTTTTTAACATATATTTTTAAATATTTTTTTATTTAGTTAAAAATTAATTTTATTAACTAAATTAATTTTGTAAAACAATACAGTTTCTTTTAAAATTATTTTAAATAAAAATTTGAATAAAAATATATCAGTATCATTCAATTTAATTTAAAAAGATATGAAAAAATAAAGGGATAACATGTATTAAGAAAAAATAGGGATAATTATTTATTGAAAAGTGAAGTAGTTATTTGTTATATATTTATTATAAGTAGTTTGCTACTCCCTCTAGCAACTACTTTTTCTCTCTCTGTCGTGTTAGTCTATCGTTACATAATTTACTACACAGAATAACAAATTATATGTTGTAGAATTCGCTGTGAGGTCTAAAAGAAAATATGACATATAACAATCTAGTAATATATTTTGATTGCATGATAGTTAGACAATTTTTTTTTTTTTGGGGTACTTTGATCGTTGTCTCTTACAATAGTGAGGTTAAGCTGCAGACGCGTTTGAGTGTGGGTGCGCGCGTGTCCACAGGATGATACTTGTTTGGAAGAAAGATAGAATAATTAGCAGCCGCAGATAGGTTTGTCTTGGTCCATGTGCGTTTCCCATGCCCATAAACAATAGCAGCCAGCCCCTCATTTCAATATCAAATCATCACCCATGACGCGTAATAATTCATTCATTACCAAATTAAAATAATTCATTTTATTCTCAGGCTCATCAGATAGTACTAGATCCAACTATCAAGTCATGCGGCGACAACTTTTCTACGTATATGTACTATCCATCCACATCCCTATCCCCTTCCCCTTCCTCTTCCTTATTTATCACGTTATTACAGTTTCACAAATTAAACCAATTAAATAATACTAGTATTCTATTACGGAGCCATCAAAGAAAAAAAAAAGCTGCCCATATTCCGACAAATCACACCTAACGACCCCAAAACTCCACTTTATCTCCGCAAATAAAAACTCTAACCACGACTTTGATTCATGAGAGAGAGAGAGGGTTGTCCGCAGCGCAGCCGTAGGATAAGTGGTATGATGTGATGATGAGACGAAACCAACTCGTTTGTCTGCTGTCTGGACAACCCACATGCCACGTAGTTCGGGGACTAGTATAGTAATTTGCATTGTCCCACAGCACAGTCAAATTCATCCTTGACTGTGTCTCTCTCTTTCTTTCTTGGATTCATCATGCATCATGCATCATGCATCATGCATCATGCATGGCCCATCCCATTCCCATTCCCATTCCCATTCCCATCTATAAAATACGCACCTGCTCCCTCCCATTCCGGTGCATCTCATCTATGATTCTTCGTCATTTTCTCTCTTTCCTCTCACTCTCTGCCACAAAACTCCGTCTCCGCAATAACGGAATATAAAAAAACAAGTTTAATTAATTATTATGGCGCCGAGGGACAACACTAGTGGCGTTAAGGCTAACGGTAACGGTAACGGCGGGGTGAAGGAGGTGCATTTTCGTGGAGTGAGGAAGAGGCCGTGGGGGAGGTACGCGGCGGAGATCAGAGATCCCGGCAAGAAGAGCCGCGTCTGGCTCGGAACCTTCGATACCGCGGAGGAGGCGGCGCGTGCCTACGACGCCGCCGCACGGGAGTTTCGCGGCCTTAAGGCGAAGACAAACTTTCCTCTCCCTTTGGAAAATGTTAAGAACGCGAGCCCTAGCCAGAGCAGCACGGTGGAGTCCTCCAGCCGCGACCGCGACGTCGCCGCCGATTCCACGCCGCTCGACCTCAACCTTGCCCCTGCCGCCGTCGCCTCCGCTCGATTCCCCTTCCAGCATCAGTTCCCGGTTTTCCCCGGCTCGGTGCCGGCGGCGAACCATGTTATGTACTTCGACGCTGTCCTACGCGCCGGCATGGCCGGTCCACGTGGCTTCGCGTTTGGCTACAATCCTCATCCCGTCGCGGCGAGTGAGTACCACGCGACGACGAGCGACTCGGACTCGTCGTCCGTTATCGATCTGAATCATAATGAAGGCGATGTTAAGGGGAATGGTTCTAGAATGTTCGATCTCGACCTTAACCATCCTCCTCCACATGAGATCGCTTGATCCGACTCACCCCTTGAGTTTTTCTTTTTCTAATTTTGTTTTTCGGATTATGAATTTCTCTTTAGTTTTTTTATAAGTAGAGAAAGTAGCAGCGTCCGATAAGGAAGAAATAACGAAGGAAGGGAAGGGATAGAAATACTATGTGAATACGTAGGCGGTATGCTTGTCTCTATTTTTTGCGACAGAGGAACTACCTGTTTCATGCTGTTGTTTCTTAAATCACGAAGCGCTCATCCGGTTTTTCTTTCTTCGTTGTAATGTTTTTTGGTTGCAGCCATAATTTGGTTTAATGAAATTAACACGGAAAGTTTGAATGATTTTGATTGTGATATACATTTTCAATTATGTTAGGGGAAGGAAAGAAAAGATGTGGGTGAAGCATACTTGGTAGTAGCGGTCGTTGTTGTTGTCATTGATTGATTGACCCGCCGTCACGTGACAGGTGGCTCTTGTTACCTCTCCCTTCAAGGTGACTCCAACGTCCATTGGTGCGTGGGGGCACGTATTATTAAATTTAGGATTTAATTAAATTAAATTTGATTGATTCAATGTTGGATTTTTTTTTTTGAATTTAATATGTTTATAAATGATTCGGTTTGAATAAATGGGTTATTTATTTAATTTTTTATAAAAACTACTATTTTATATTATTTTTTTCAAATGTTGAATAAATTAACATAATATTATCAAATTATGAAAATAGTAAAAATAATTTATTTAATATCATTAATATAATATTTTAAAATAGACTTATAATATAAATTAAAATAAAAAATTTTTTAATGAAATTTATTATAATAATTTGAATTATAATTATTTATTATAAATAAATTTATTGTAATAAATTTTAGTATAACTAAAAATTTAGTCAACACTTAATTATTTATTTTCTTCCCATATTACATCAAAATTCCAATTAATACAAATTAAAAAAATAATGAGAAGTTAAAAAGTTTCGGAAAAGAAAAAGAAATTACAGAAGAAAGAAAATTTGATGTATGATCGATCTGATGAGATGAGATGAGAGAGAACAGAGAAGGAACTGGTGCAGAATCGCAGAGAAAGAATGAGATGAGAGAAAATAATAGCAGCTGAATCAGTGCAAAGAAGGAGATGAGATAAGATAGAACACAAGCGCAAAAGAAAAAACAAACCTAAATCCTTGATGTTTGTAGTATCATACATTCACAACAAAGATGAGATGAGATGATTATGAGCTAATCCTTCATTTAGTCCAAACATTTTTACTGTACCACACCTTTTATATTGTCAAAATAATTTTTTAGTTTTTAAATTTTAATATATATAATTTATATTTTTATTACGGGTTCACAAATCGGGTCAATGGATCTGTAAATCTAAATTCGTGACCTAACTCGTACATGAACGATTTTGATCAGTTTGGTTTCGATTTTGACCCAATATATAAATGACTCAATCCAAACTATTTGAATCGGTTCGAATTCACGGGTGACCCATACCCGTAAATACCCTATATGTAACTACACGATTGGTACCAGAGTGCCACATTCTCAATTCACTCCCATCTTCTAAGTTAACAATTCAGAGAGCGATAGGGTTACAACTTAGAAGGATGAAAATGAATTTCATAAATCATAATGGTGAAAAATTAAATATGCTAAAGTAATTTAATTAGCCCATTTCATTTCCTTAAAGACGTGTTACCAAATCATGGATAAAGATGTGACTGTCTAATAGTCATATCGATCGTATTGATCTTGATAATATCATGACAATTTAATGACACTTTAATAATCGTATTACTTGTGTATAATGTATTTATTGACTTATTCTCTTTTGTCTATCTTTTTTTTTTTTCGTTCCTATTGGTTATTTGTTACAAAATTGAAACAAATAAAAAAAAACGTGCAATATTTAACGCAATATTTGGTCAATAATCATTTAATCAAAATCATTTAAAGTATCATATTGGTGCAGATATTTGAGAGTTCGATAAGTCAACCAATGAAAATGATAGCTAGTACGAAGGTAAAATTGGTATTAAAGCCTTTTATATAGCTTCAAAATTGAGCTGCGAGTAGTGTCATTCATCATAACATGCCGCTGGCTCCCAAAGTCTGCTTGAGTATCTTTCTCAAATGTAAATACCGCATTGTAAACAATTAAAGATCGAAAACAAGAATATCTTGTACCTTGAAATTCACTCATCATAATATTTATAAATCAACCAACAATTGAAATGTAGACCTTAAAGCATTTATATATTCAAATATAATATAGCGATTCACAATTTAACGCTCGCATATTCAAGCAAATCTCATGATATCAAATGGTAAGTTATTAGTAGGTAACTACTCACTACTCAAATATTCTATCCATCAATTGACTTTTAGAGGTAGAATAGAATAATCAGAATCATAGTGCTTATTAAACATTCTATTAGCTACTAGTTATATGCAATAGCAACCAATGCATAACCATACTATTTCCTTAAATTAAATTTAGAATATCACAATAAGATTTACATCAAACTTTAACCGGTGGAAGTATCAATCTAATGGTACCTTAGAATTTCTTCCTGGTCTCAATCTATGCTGTAACTTTCCTGGCCATTGATCTCTAGTGCCAGCACCATGGGCATAAAATTTACTCTTAAAAAAATGGCAGCCATGTACCCTTTCTAGTATTAATTAATTAATAAGTTTAGGGTTCAAGTATTCTGCATCAACGGTCATAAATTCTTGTTCATGGGGTTGCAGGTGGCTCACATTCATCCTTCACATTTTTTTTCTTTCCTAAAAAGCTTTCCCAAATTGACACACTGACCACATAATAAATAAACAAATCAATAAATATATAAATAATCTTAACAAAAAACATAATTAACAAGCCCATAAACAGAAATCAAGATTTTCAAACCACTTTTAGTCAAAAAGGAATTTCAATATATATCCCTATTATGCTGGGAATTACTAACCAACTTAGACACTAAGTTTACTATTATCGGGGCAGCTATGAGGTAATTTTGCTTGAACGAACTTTTCATCCAACAGATGATGTGAAATCAGTGCAAACATTTAAATGAATTAAATCAAGTGGCTACAAACATGATCACAAAACAATTTAGTGATATAAATATGCTGCAAAGGAAAAGCTTTAGGCAATATACATTGAGCAAGGATTTTAATACAATTACCTGCTCTTTTTCAAACAAATTCAATTATTGCTTTTGAGACAGAACCCTTATTTTCACATTTTTATATAAACACACAAAAGATCCCTAATTTATACTATTTACAAAAACAGTATTTTACATTTGCTTATAAAAACAATATTTTACGCCTGTTATTTTTGTTGAACTATATATCCCTTATTATCGTAATCCAATTTCTCTTCTATTTTCATTCAATTGAGCTATCTGAGTCTTGGTAGAAATATCTCTGTAATTCAATTTATCTGCAAACTCAATATTAATTGGTTGAATTAGTATATATGAAAAAGATTAGAAATGGATGGTAATCATGTTCAACAATGACAATGTTCACAAATTACTTATCATGTATTACTCAATACTAATATACGTTAAAATTAGCATGCAATAAGAATATTGAGTGTATTGGCTTTACCTTTTAGTTAGTTTTACCTCTATAGTCTCATCTCATCTTCGAACTGCTGAATGCAGATGCAGTCGTCGTCTTGTCCTTCCAATGCACATAACCTTCCTAAGCCACTATGCTCAATACATTTGGCGCGTGTGGTCATTTTGAGGGGCGAAGGTTGGGGAGTGACTTAGGGACCTTCACTCGACATCTGCTGCAAGAGCTGATGGCTGACAACGGCAAGAGTGACAGATCTATGATCTTAAGTTATTGGAGATAATTTATTTAAAAAATAAAAATGGATCATTATTGTATACATGAAAATAAAGATATAAACATTAAAATGATAAAATTTTAATATATAGAATTAAATAAATTATATACACATTAAAAATAGTTTATTTAAATATATAAAATTAAAGAGATAAAATATGAAAATATAAAAGCATGAGATTAATGGGTTCGAATATATAAAATTAAGGGGACAAAATATAAAAATATTAGATGATTATATTTAAGTTTTTAAAGTGAGGAGTGCATGTGCACAATCTCACCAAAGAGTGGATCCGCCACTGAGCGGCGACCACAAACATCGTTGTGGTGTTGAACGCCTCGTCCAGTTCGATGCTCTCCGCACCTTCACAGTTGTCATTGTCGTAATCGTTGTCGTACTCGACCATCACAGCAGGGGCGGTTCTGGACCCATACAAGGTGTCCAACCGCACAGAGCCCCAAAAAATAAGGGGCCTCAAATATTAATTACTGCAACATATGTTCTATATTGAAAATTAAAGGAGATGGTAATGTTTATTTTTAATAATCAAGAGGTCCAAGGTTCAATTCTCACCAACAATATTATCGTTGCACTTAGAAGCATGCTTGGGTGGTTCCCCCTCCAACTCAGGTAAGAACGAGTTGTCCCATGAGGTTGTCGTTTATGGTGTGTGGCTGTCGGGAAGAGTTTTATCCTGAAAACCTAACCCGAAAACATTCAAGTATAAAAGTGTAATGTGTATGTTTTCTAAATGTAATATGGATGATGTAAAAATATCGTATTCGGATGGGGAAGTTCAGCATCTAAGTGAATGGACCTTAGTCTGATCAATTCCATAGGAATCGAGAAAGTACAGTCACTTAATCTTAAATGCATAAACACAAAAAACCTTAATTAAAGTAATAAGTACGATCCAAGTTCAAACCGCGAGTTACAAAATATATATATATATATATATATATATATATATATATATTAATAAATTTCCAACACGAAAAGAAAAAGTTGAAACGATTTCTTAAGACCTAATTCTTTTGTATCTAAACTTTCTTAAGTTCACAATTATTCAGTCTACTTTCATCTGATTTGGAAGTGCAATAAGGTTGAACAACTCTATCGGTCACTGACTAACCAATCAATTCACTCTTCTATAGTGATCAATTATTCTACTATCCTTCTGTATAATGATTCCCAAGGATAACCATTCCCTAACTATCAATATCCAAAATCACATAATCGTTGTTGTCAATGACGCAACCTCTACTAACATAAATCCTACATATGAAAGACAATAGTCATATCATACAACAATTTTTTTGGATAAATTGTGACAAAATCATAATGAAGAACAATCTAACACATTATCTGCGGCCTTTATTGATATTCCATGGCAACCTCAAGTAAATACACATACTTAATTCATACATCCCAAGACAGAGTTATGCTGCCACGCGCTTACTCTATCGTTCCAAGGAAAACTCCATTGACATAATGCAAAGGAAGCTCTAGTGGAATCTTTTGTAGTAAGCCCTAGAGCCAATAACTGACCTACATATGTTTGGGGGTGTGTAAATGTAACCCGACTTTGATAATATTATAATAAAATAAAATAAAATTTTATATTTTTACCCCTTCTATTATATATATTTGAACCCATTATATTTACCATTTTTTTTACTTTCAATTATATGTAATTTATTCAAATAGATATACTAAGACTTTTTATGATTTTAACATTTATATCACCACATTGACTCAAGGTGCTGGATCCACCACCTCTAGAAGTTCATTCAAAATACATACAAAACATTTATATTAAAAAGTATTCCCTTTTACAATATATGTTTGTTTTTCTTTTTTTTTTTTTCAAATTTAAATAAAGAATATATTGTAAATTTTACAATACAAGCTGTTTTACTCTATATTACCATCCAAACATCCAATGATATGTTTACGTATGTGACGTGAAACTGTCCGAGTGTTTATAATTTTTTTAATACTTTTCAACAGCACACGTTGAAGTATAATTTGTTTATAAACTGAGCTTCAAACCCAGCATGTGATGTTTTTTTATTTGGTCGAAACTCAGCACGTGACTTGAGCTTTGATTAGATGACTTTGCGGCTGGAAGGTAAGATCATGCGTTAGTTGATTTCATAATAGATGAAGGTTCCTCGCCAAACCCACGCAAGCATAGAGGGCAAGCATAAGAAACTAGAAAGTAGTTAGATAAATTTAATGGGCAAACAAATTTTTAGTAGACGCGTAATAGACAAAGAATTATTTATCAAAAGATACGTCTAATTGTAATATTGTTTGTATTTTAAAAAGGATTTGTTCTGAATTCTCTCTCAATAATAGTTTTCCGAAAATAAATAATACGAATAACCCTTATTTATGGGAGAATACATCTTTTTCATATTTTGGTTTATTGAATCCTATTTCTTGTTTTTTATTTATCTTCCCTTTCATCATAATCAAAGACAATTTTACATCTATCGTTATTTTCTTTGGACTTGAATAAAAGGGGAAAAAATGAAGTCCCGATGATTAACAAACTCCTAATGAGCATTTCCCGTGGTTGGATAGTTACAAGCACATATGACATAACACATTAATTGTTTTCATTGATTATTTGGTAAGATTTTGGTATGTTGAACGTTATTGTCTTATTGATGTATTTAAAGTGCTTTAATTTTTAGTTTGATTTAAATTAGATCACAATGGAGGGAATAAATTTTATTGCGAAACAGTTTCGCTTTGCTTAAGATGGCACTTGACTTTGCCTAGAACGGAATAGATTGTAAACTCGATCGATAGCAAAAGGCTGAACCAAATTCAAGATGAATTGAAAATATACAAAGAAAAAAAAAAATGAAATCCCTTTGTGTAACTTAATTATGCGCCTGCCAACTTTTAACAGACCCCACAAACAATCACGTAAGCGTGCTTCATGATAGCCTGGGTACTAACTAGGGCTTCATCAACTTATACAAAACTGATCCAAACCGTGGTGACTGAATCGAAAAATCAAAAATCGAAATAATCAAAAATTGAAAATAGAAAAAAAAATCAAAAATTTTCACCGGATTGGATCGGTTTTCGGATTGGCCGGTGAAAATCGATCCAATTGTAAACCATACCTTACCCTTTATCTACTTGGGTCTATTCCTTATCATAGCCCAAAAATAAAAAATCCAATACAATGCTCCTTATTTTGTCCAACGAACATGTTTGTTTAATGAAAATTAGAAAATGATGTTTGTTTTTGTCTAATGAATGTGTTTGTTTATGTTAGATACTCCTTATTTTGATAAAAATAAGTCTCATAAGTTTTATTTTTAGACTTCTTAAAAAACTGAAAACCAATCCAATCCAAACCGAAAAAAATTGGATCGGATCGGATTTGAAAAAATTTCAAACCAAATGGATGATCAAATGACCAAACCAAAAGAATTGGATCGGATGATTTTTTGCTTCAAAACCGATCCAATCCAGACCGTGAACACCCCTACTACTAACCAAACATTTGGTTTCTTATTCTTATAGCGTACCTTTGGCACCAAGCACTCAAGTTGTTCCCTTGGTTTTTTTTGTTTTTCATCAAACAGTGTGCTTTCACCTTGTTCCGTAGGATGGAGAGAAACAGAGTTGATGAAAACAAAATACATTAATATAAGTAAGTGAGAATGTGAGACATAAAATAAAAAATATTTAATTGAAAAATAAAAATAAAAGGGTAGAGAAATAACTGACAATAAATAAAAAATAATATAAGTGGATCTCATAACTTTTAAAACACTTTTGCTCAATATCTCCTCTAGGAAACATATCCTTCGTTTCATACACTGCAGAAAATACTTTTTTTTTCACACTGAGTTTTCTTGGTTGAATATTGAATGTGGTCCTGTGGGCTCACGCTAGGGCTTAGCATGATAAGTTGTTCAGAATTCAGATGTTGCAATCACCGGCCATTTGATACAATTTTTTAACTATAAAATAATGTATTATAACATGACGTCTGCCGTGTAATATTTAGCCAAGTGATGCTTTTATTGCCATATTTTTCTTGTGGTTAGGATGGAAAATGGGTTGTTGAAGGGTTCCACTAATGTGAATCAGGCAGGAATTAAAACAAGTCCAAACAAAAAAAAAATAATAGTTTTCTTGAGTGGTTGGAAAGAGAAGAGAACCAGAAATCAAAGCTATCTATTATATGCATTCACCTTTGGAAAGCAAATTTAAAAATTGTGACTGATGCATGGCATGGGATGGCATATGTAGCCTTTATCCCTCAAATAAAATAAAATAAGATGATGCAAACATGTCATGTACTCATGGCTATGCAGACTTTCTTCTCATCCTAATACACTTTTTCGTAAAAGGATAAAGCCGCGCAAAAGTCTCTTTTGAACAGACAATGAGGTACAGGAAAAAGTTGGAAAAAAACGCCGTAAGCTATATAAATAATGTTAGTTTAGTTATAATTGAAATTGGTCACCGTAACATACTAACATGTGTCTGACAGAATTGGCGTGCACTAAAAAGATTTTTACACCATAAATTAATTGAAAATTACCCCACATAATATTTTAATTAATTATTACAAATTAAATATTTTTTTAACCTCACTTATTTTATTTTCATCCAACCAAAGGAAACCATAAGAATTGAAAGGACAATGATAAGAAAAGGAAGAATAAGAATAGCGCGTGGAGTAGGGGCTTGAGTGAAGGGTCATGGAGGCGGAAACATGCACGTGTAATGCAAGAACTGTGGGACCCACTATTGCAGCCACGGCTGCTGCTTTGGTGGGACTCTACCTCTGCCTACTGTATAATCATTATATATACTCTCCATTTCACCCCTTTATTACTATAGTAGTATTATTTTATTATTACCACACAACTCATACTTTTTTTTTTTTTTAAATATAGTGAATTTGTCATGAAAGTGTGAAGCGTTCACGGTTTACTTGAAAGATAAAAATTTCAATTTATTTTTAAATATATAAAAGTGTAATAAATTAATGATATATATAATTTATTATAATAATAAATTGATTCAAACTTTATAATTAAATATCCAATTAATTTTTAAAAATATAATTTATTATCAAATTGATTCTTAAATTTTATAACTTAAATAATAAAATAATTTTATAATTTAATAATAAAATTAATTTATCACATTATTTTATATGTTCATGTATTAAATTTTTATTTTTTCTTTTAAGAATCATATCACATTTTTAGAACAAATTTTACTATTTACGCATTATTAATAGAAAAACTTGATCAATTGGGCTTTACAAAAGTTTGAAAATAAATGTAAAAATTTATATCTTTCACATTTTTTATCAGTACTGTATATGTTGTATGTGTGCCAAAAATGTTTTAATAGGTGAATTATAGTTTTTTTAATAGAAAAATAGCTGTTACTAAAGCAAATACTTTAGTTATATTAATTTGTATTTCAATGAGTAAAATATATCGAGTAACTAAAAATAGAAGCTACGCGTTTACACTTATTTATTCTACTATTGTCTAATTATATGTTTAAATAAACATTAGTTAATGTTGTACTTACAGAATAAAAAATTGACTAATTATTCCGACGATTAGGTAAATAGCAATCATTCTCCTTAACACCTGGCTTAAGTAAAGGATTAGTGGGGCACTCTATGCCTGCGCAGCACTTTCCTCCGGATTGTAACATTTAATAATTAAGTTGCATTGAATTACAAGAGAAGATGTCGACTTAAAACGAATGACTCACGCTTTAGTTTGTCAATTTGATAAGGTATTGATTTCGATTTGATATGCCAAGATGCTGCTTTTTATTATGAAGGAACAGCACACCACACCAGTATACCAGTAGGGGGAAATAATTGTGGATTCTCTTTTGTTTTGGTTTCAGAATAATTATGGATTTTATTTTCTGCTTCGATCTTTATCCCTTTGTTTTTTATGGGATAAATATTTAAATCAGCTCCTTAAAGTATAATTTGTTTACATATGAATTTCTGAAATATAAAAAAATATTTTTCATCTCTAAATATCTAAATTTGTTGACATATTAGTTATGTCATTAGTTTGGTATGTAAAGTCTAACATATATACTGACATAGTAAGTAAGAATTAAAATATCATAAAAAATTATTTTGGATAACCAATTCCGTAAGATTAATTTTTCATCCAAATGTTAATGGACTAATGTCAATAATTTTATAAATTCAAGGATAACAATTAGTTTTTCATCTATTGAGAACTCATATGTTAATGAATTATACTTTTAAGAATGAATTTAAATTTTTTTCTATTTTTTCTTATTTAAGGAATTGTCTAATTTAAGAGTATCTATAATATATGTTTACTAGTTTTTTGTCTTAAACTTGTAAGTTATCTGCATTAAAAAAATTGTGAGTTTTACATAAAAATTTATTCTAATACTAAGATTGTTAAAATGAGCATTTAACTCAAAAAATTCATATGTAAGCTAATTCTTGGTTTGAAAAAATATTTTATATTGATAAAA
Organism: Glycine tomentella; assembly: GCA_007407185.1. Taxonomy (NCBI): domain Eukaryota; kingdom Viridiplantae; phylum Streptophyta; class Magnoliopsida; order Fabales; family Fabaceae; genus Glycine; species Glycine tomentella. The sequence continues at coordinate 805,946 of PYAF01002798.1, forward strand.
GAAATTGGTCAATGTTACTTATATTAATCATGCGGATTATGTAGGAACTCACAGTAAGTAACTGTGTTTTAAAGGCTTTCAAAGTTATAGATTAATTTAATTAAAGTCTGATATGATCTGACTTGTTTATTATAAAAGTGAGATTAAGACTTTTTGAAAAACTTGTTTAAATAAAAAGGTTATGTTTAAGTTGTAAAAAAGTCTGTTAGGTCTGTCAAACAAGTCTATTCAATATATATATATATATATATATATATATATATAATCAATTTG
>PYAF01002798.1:806318-817832 GCA_007407185.1 Glycine tomentella
AGATAATAGAAATAAAAGAAAGAAAAATATTAAAACAAAAAAAGAAAAAATATGAAACGAAAGAAAAAAAGAAAGAAAGATAATAAAAAGAAAAAAGGAAAAAAAAATAATAGTAGAAGAAAAAAGGAAAAAAAGATGATAAAATGAAAGAAAAGGAAAAAAAAAAAGAAAAAAAGAAAGATCAGAATAAATTTAATTTTAGGTTTATAAATTTTTATATTCATATTTATGAGATACTTTTTAATAGATTCATAGATTAACTTAAACTTTTAAGTAAGTCAAATCAAATTTTTAAAAAAATATATAACAAATAAATAAATCATGTAAAAGTTTATATTTTTAAATAAGATGAAAACTAAATTTAACCAATTCTGATCTAATATGTATCCAGCCCTAATTATAACAAACATTATCAATCACATTCGTTGAGTTGGAGAATCGCGCAAAGTAATCATTATTACACGGCATGAATTCTTTACGCCTAGTTTTCAATATAAACATTTTTTATGTTTAATTTTCAATATAAATATAAGATTATGCAAATATAGATAATTGAACCCAGTGTTTCGATCCGTTCAACACTAATTTTAAAAAAGTGTTTTTCATTTTCATTGAAGCACGAGACGCAATGGCGTTGAGTTAGGGTGGATTTTTTTTTCTAGATCACCACATGTATCTTGCACCCAAAATAATTTTGTTTGAGTCAAGATAAAATCGTTATTATGAACAGGATTTCCTTACAGAAGAAAAAATAAAATGACAAAAAATTGGTTAGGTACGGGCGGCTGGTGTCCTTTTTTTCTTTATTGAAGAATTTAATTTTAAATTTATTGTTGTGCATTGAGGTGACACTTTTTGTGAGAAAGGAGAAAGAATAAATCGTAAAATTAAAAATATAAAGGCAGCAACCACTTTCCATCCCTTCGTGTCGTATTCCATAGTTTCCTTCTCGGCGCGTTGAAATTGAAAACGAAATTATATGGCCCCAAAAGTACGTAGTGGATTTGGAATATTTTAATTTGACCATTGTAGTACTGTACCCTATCTTTGAACTAATAGATATTACTTTTATACATTATATTTTTTAAATACAAGAAAATAAGAACATATAAAATATTATAAAAAATATATTAAAGAGAAATAAAAAATAATTTTGAAAAAGATATTATTATAATATAATATTACTATTTTGACAAGTATAACATAAAATTTAACAATATGAACTTAATATTCGTTTTAAACCATTTCCAACCCAAGAACCCAATTTGGATTATTGACACTCTTTTGTGGGCCCTTAATTGTTACATATAAGAACTCCCTTCATTCATTTGTAATCCAATGGGGTATAACAAAATTTTGCGGTTCCGGAAGTGGTTTATGAGGCTTTTTGCCTCTCCCTTTCCACATTTTTACGGTTCCTATAAATTTAATTTTAAAAAAAGAAGTGCTTAATCTCTGTTATGGGCTTGAAATGATGAAATTGATAGGTTAACGATTGAATTTTGATTGCATATCTTTGAACTGAAAACCTGTTAATGCTAGGAGAGACCCCATTTATAACGTGCGGAATATATTGTTACAACTTACAAGTAAATTATTTTGGAGATTATTGAGTTTGTATTCTATGCTAGCTACTTTTTGACAAAACCATCTATTAACGAGATTCTTACTCATTTTGGTAATGATTTTTCAATAATTAAGAGAAAAAAGTATGACATAAAATGTTGAAGAAATACATTGAAAGGTTTTGTTTCTTTATGTTTGGTTTCATATCTCACACTTGCACGTGATATGTTATTTTGGAAATTTCCTACTGATCCAGGATGCCTTCAATTCAAGGACATGAGGTTAATGTCCGCAATTGCGTCCAAAAACCTCGTTAAGGCGGAAATGTTGGAGTACAAATGTGAGTTAAAGTCCCACATCGGATAGAAATAGAAAAGTTGAATACCATATAAGTGAGAACAAGACTCATAAATCTGAGCCTTTATATGATTGCTCGTGTAAATCTCCCCGATGTTTACCCCTCTCGATTTCCTAAGAGGAAACTACTATTGACCGTGTTGAAATGAAAGCGAATTGAGGACATGGTTCCAACCAAGCATGAATATATTTTTAATTTGCCGTTGAGAAACAATGTGGAGTCCGGACAACATATGCGGTTGTTGGGTCATTCTCAAATGATGCAGTGCAAGTTTTATGACAGCCAAACTACCATTCCAAAGACTATGGGGCGATTTTGGATCTGTTGGTATAGAGGCTTGTTTATTGTCCTCAATATGAATGTTGAGAAGAGTATTTCAAAATTCATAGTTCACTGGTTCTTGGGCACTAAATGGGCAAAAGTATATATCATGTCAAAATAAGTTTTAAGTTCTTTGTTGTCCAGCTCTTGTTATTCATGTGTGACTTTTTTCAGCTCAAAACTGGCTCTGCAGAATCATGAAATTTGTCGCATAATAGACTGTGTAACCCTATTATAGTCACAGACTCACAGAGCAAACGTTGCTGTGAATACTTACATGGTGAATGGAGCCCTTAAACATGCCCCTCGTCAAAGTTGTTATTTTATATATTTTTTTTCAATAACATATTATTTGATAGTTACTATTTCTGATCATGATATTATTATTATCATCTAAGTGATCAGTTTCCTATCTAGAAGAATTTGTCTCTATGTGCTGAAAATTTTGAGCAATCAACTTTTGTGATGGGTCATGGGTTATTATTACTATGTCATTGTCAAGGACTTGTTTAAAAAACAGTCGGAACATGAACGCTCTTGCTATTTTTCTCATATAATATAATATTTTAGCCTGCATATGCAAAGCCTTTTTAAATTAATCTATTGTGTCTTGTAAATGAAATGCAATTAATTTGCATATTTCAATTCTGATCATTTTCTCTGGATTTATTCATCCATGACCCAATCTGGTTGAGGTAATTTTCTAATTTATTTCTCTCTTGTATGTGAGATAAATTTTTTAAATTTCTTATACAAATAGGAGTTTGGGTTTCATATATTTTTTTTATCCTATAAAAATCAAACTTTAAGTACCAAACAGTTTTATATTATTTGAGCTAAAATAACCTGTTTAATTTGGTACTCGTCCTTGATAATTAAGTTCTGCAAAATTCTATCATTTTTAGAAATTCTAGAAAGTTCATTATTGGTGTTATCTAATAAAAGAAATCAGAATTTAACCTGTGTGGAATGGGTATCCACAGAACAGATTGTTTTGTTTTAAACAAAGGATCTTTGAGATATTGAGTTGTTGCTAGCGAATATAGTAGTCTTCAAGATGAAGGGCTTTGCACATCAATTAAAAACTATGGTATAATAGTATCATAGTACAAAATGTTAGTGGGGCTGCTTTTATATTTTATAATCACGCTTTCCACTATGACTTGAAAGTGTGGCTTGACCCTTCAAGTTATTGGAATGGGTGACTGGTGTGTGTATTGATTTGCAATTCTGTTTAGTATTCCTTTTCTTCAACTTTCAGGTAAACTTTTCTGCATACGGTGTATTTTCTTTACACGAGAAAAGCCTACAATCCAATAAAAAGAAATGGCCTAAAAAGGAGGGAGCAATAAAAATAGAGGAAGCGATGTAGCAAAGATTTAATGATCCTGTAATTGACTTTATAAAAAAGCCAAAGCCAAATGATAATTCTTTTTAGGACCTTTGAGGAATGTCTGTTCAGCTACATGGTCATGACTGAATGAGACAAAAACTAACATGATCTTCAAGTGGCTCATCAAACAAACAACTTTTGAATTCAAGGCACTGGATTATGAAAAACCCATGAAATGGTCCCCGCTTTTCATTTCAAGTTAGTAGGCAAAATAATAATCATTATGTATGCAATGGTTGATCACATGCACCGGCGGAGCTAAATGTATTTGAGGGCGGGCAGATGCACTTCCTCATTTCAATAAAATCACTAGTATTTGTCTTAAAATATTATATTTTACATCTCATAATTTTATATTTTGCACCCTATAATTTTATGTATTTGAAATTCCTTACCTGTTCACATGTAAGAATAAGTAAATATACCATCTTATTTTAATAAAATGTAAAAAAATATTATATTTTGCACTCCATAATTTTATATTTTGAACCCCTTAATTTTATGTATTTGAATCTCCTTACCAGTTTACATGTAAGAATAAATAAATGCACCCTGTTTTTTAATACAATGCAAATATTTATCTTAAAACTTCATATTTTGTTTCTCTTATCTTCGTATTTGAATCCAACTATCCCATATAATAATGACAATTATCAATTTTTATTTTTTAAATAAATTACCTCCAGTGATCCAAAGTCCTAGATCCGCCACTGATCACATGAATCACGACAACGAGCATCATATATATCATGTCTATAAAAAAAGAAAAAAGAAAAAAAAGAGCCGTCCATTATGTAAAGTATGAAAGAAAAGTGTAGTTTTTCAAATATTTCATGCTCTAGATAGTGACTGGCTTTTTTTTATATATAGAATTGATAGTTTTTCACGTAGATTGGTAGATTTAGGTTAAGTATAATATTATCTAATGCCAAATGTTGTTAAAGTTAAATAATCAAAAGAAGATAATTAAATGATTATTATTTCCATATGTTACAAATGTTTATATTATGTTAATTTATATATATATATATATATTATTGAAGTATTAAATAATTTAAAATTTTGTAAATATAATCTAATGAATTTATTTAATAACAACAAGAGTGCGTTTAATAGTGTAAACTCTGTTGTCCACTAGTTCCACCTTAATCACAACAAAATAGCAATTAATATTTGAGACGGAGATAATAAAGAATGTTGGCAAGCAGAGCCTACTCAACGAGTGTAGATGGGCCAACCCTTTTATGGTGTCCTTTATCAATATCAATTTACAACAGATTGAGAATGACCACTTTAAATTTATTTATTTATTCGGTCCAATCTATTAACACTTGTTATAATATGCCTCAACTCTTTGAAAAATTATTTCATTCGCCATAAAGTGCATGTGATATGTGAATTATATATAAAGTATGAAAGATAAGTACATTTTTTCAGTTATTAAAATGTGTCGGATATAATAATAATAATCATATATATGCTTAATTAATTTTATTTTTTAAAATTTGATCTCTTAATTTTATTTTTTTCCAATTAGTGTAAAATAAAATATTTGTTTTATCAAATGGTCCCTTTAATTTATTTGCTTTTTTATTTATCAAGTAGAAAATCTATGATATTTAAAGGGACCAAAAGAAAAATGATAATATTTAAGAAACTAAATAAGAAACAAACTATTTGATACAGAAAAAATGTCTTAAAAATTACCCATTTTAAAAAATAATAAAAATGAGAGATCAAATGAAAAATATCTTTTTTTTTAAAAAATTGTTGACAGAAATTAGTCTCTTAAATACATTTTCGTACCTTAAGAAATCAATCATTGAATTCTAGTCGAAAATACCTCATGTCAGCAAAAAAAAGAAGAAAAAAAAGTGAATTTTTAATATAAAACCTTAATTAAGCCGAATACATAATGTCAAAGATATTGGTATAGTTTCTAGAGTAAGAGGAATCAAATATAAATAATGTGCGCACACTTTATAAAGAGTAAATGTAATTACTCCCTTAAATTAATATTTATGCATCTTAAGTAAGAAATTTATTTCGGCCCAATAAAGTAAGTTAACATAATAAAACACAAGTTGATTAAATACCTTAGTCCACCTAAACAAACAGGACCCACCTGTTTAACAGTCCTAGTTGTACACGAATTTGACTTGCTGGTTTACAGGTCCAAGTAAACTCAAACGAAACGAATTGCAAAATTACGTATAGTAATAGTAGCAATTATAATGGGAGTGATTATGACATGTACACATGAATGTCGTCTAAATCGTAAAGAAATGGGTTATCAATAAGCAATATTCGTGTATGCATAAAAGCAGATAGATAGTATGTTGCAATTATTGACTTTATAAAGGCACTAATTTATTGAAGCTAAGTAAGAACCCACTTTCATTTTGTTTTCAAACCTTGAAGAAATTGGTATCTGGGCCCCTACGAATCCGTGGGTGGGATTGCCTTCATCCAATAAGTCGAGTTTGGACCAAAATTATATTTTAAGTCAAACTACACGCAGCCTACCCCTAACAAGAACAGCCGATAGGGCGGCTATTTTCAAATTATACACACAGCGAATATACACTGATGTTTTGTATGTATTTTTTTTTTTATGAAGGTGATGGTTTGTATGTTATAATAATAGAAACAGGTTTTAATTGAATCATATATATATATTATCGTATTTATCTTTTAGAATATATTTACAGGGACATACTTAATTAAATTAGAAGTTATAACTAAAATTAACATTGGAACTAGTTTTATATATGTATTACGACATAAAAGAACTTTTTTATATGATTTCTATATAATAATTTTATTTTCGACCTAAAAATGTATTTTTAAATACTTGTAGTTTTATGTTTTTTAGTTACTTTTTAACTTTTACAACTTTTATTTAAGAATAAAGTATTTTATTAATATTAAAATAAAAAGTGTGATATTAATTAAAGAAGAAGAGAGTTGATGGATTTTATTAAATTACTGGGAATGAAAATGAATAAAAAGAATATAATAAGCTTTATGTTGAAACGCTAGCTACTTCAACCAATTATGAAAAGATATAATAAATTAATTAAATAAGTCTTTTACATAATATTTATATTATAATCAAATAAATTATAAGTCAGTTATATAAGTTCTAAAATGACTTGTCAAGGACGTTTAAATAAATTTAAAAAAGTATCGTATAGTGTTTTTAGCAATTGATGACATATATAAATTATAAAATTGTTTGGTTCATGTTTTACAACGATTTAATTGCTGTAACAAAAAAGCAATGATTTAATTATAAGAAATGACTAATTAAAGTTTGTAGTAGGTTGCTAATGGAAGAGTTTACCACATTGAATAGTTTGTAAAGGAAACAATGGGCTGATCGTGTAACCTTTAGAATTTACTTGTAAAATGTAATAATTATCACGATTTTCAAATGGGAAAACAAATATTCTATTAATGACCTTTTCACCAAAAAAGAAAAATGCTCCATAGACCTTTTGATACACCTCCTTATTATTGTGGGTTCACTAAATTGATCTGGGCATTTGGCTCTATATTTCACGTGACCTGAATTAATTTTAATATATAAATTTCAATTTTTCACAAAGAATAATGCAAATTTACTTTTCGACAAAAGGTTCAAACATGAGCAAATAACGAAGGTTATGCCCGTCCAACATCGGTAACATGATATACATGCAAGAAATGGGCTTATGCAATTTAAAAATAAGTCATTTCTCATTTAAATTAAAAGAATAAGATAGGTTAATATGGTTAGTTTAGGTTTTTATTCGGCTCTACTATGATGAATTTATCTAGTTTTTCATTGTTTTGGTTAATTATTTATATTATCATTTGTGCATAATAATACATAGAATTTATATAGTTTACTTTTTTAAATAAGAATATTTGGTGCAGTTTATTTCAAACAATATTTTAGGTGTTGAATCATGGAGTATATATCAAATCCAAAAAAAAAAAAAACATGAAAGGTTGTTTCGTTCCGGAGGAACGAAAATGTCCGACGAGTGTCGCCGGAAGAGTTGCTATAGGATCGGACTCTCCCCTGTCGGCCTATAGTGATGAGACCAACGACTGAAGAGAAGATCACACCGACACGGAAGCAATTGGGGTGCTGTGTGTGCCGTGTGAATGGGAAGAGAGAGTCAGAAAAGTGTCCCTTGAGAATGTCTGGAGGGTTGTATTTATATTGAATGATGGGCCTTGGACCTCAGCTCATAAATGACCTATTTATAGACAGAATAATAGGAGATAATGACCAGATATGGTTGCCGGAATTACGTACCTGATTGATGAGATATGATTGATTTTCAAATATTTGAGTTGATTTAGCAGATTCCTTTTTCCTTTATCCTGATATCTTTTATCTGTAACAAAGGTGTTAATCATGAGTAACTATTTCTACATTATTTATTAATTAAAGATTAATTACTTTAAACACAACTGTTAATATAATTATAAAAGTTAACCATCATGCAATATACAATCGTTAATATTAAAAAAAAATAATGATAAGCTTACTATACATGATATTTCTAGGGACAGTATATTGTTGTAATTATAAAACTTATGACATAAAAAAATAGGCGTATGATATTATAAAAATGAAAAAGAAGAAAGTCAGAAAAAAGGTTAGGTCTAAAATTCCATTCCTACCTTGATTGGATGATGGATTGAAGGAGGGTATAGGGGCGGTCAGCAACTATGATGGTCATGACATAACATGCGTACATAATGCATGACGTGTGTGAATACACATATCATATCATGGTGCATGGGATGAAATATGAAAAGCCATATTCAAGTATTCATCACTAAATAATAAAAAAGGAAAAGCGCAGTGGTTGACACATGGTCCATCGGCGCGCCGCCGGAGTGAATGGAGAGGAGACGGCGCCACCACATGTACGACAAAAGCGAGAAGGAGAAACACGAAGGAAAAGACTTACTAGGCTATGTTTTTTTGTTGGGCGTAAAGGAAAGGAGAAAAAGGAGGTGTGGGGCGTTGAGCGTTGTGTGTGGTAATGTAATGAGAGAGAGAGAGCAGCGTGACGTTTGCGGTGGCGACAGACTGAGTGGGTGATACTGATGGGGCTTCTCTTCTCTTCTCGCCACGTTTTCCTCTCAGCATGTGGGGCCCGCATGACATGGAAGACCGGTCAAATCAGACACGGCAGACAGAGTGTTGCTGTGAAATTGACTGCCGGCTGGCCGCAGGTGGAGCAGCAGCTTCAGTGTGTGCTGACCACTCAATCTCTTATTTTATCCCAAATATCGATTTGTAACAAATTTCAAATGATGATGGTGAGTTAGTTGGTTTAAATTTTTAAAAATAATTTTAGATGTACATTTTTTTATATAAATATTTTCTTAACAAGTATATAGAATTTGTTTTTAAAATTAAGTTAAAAATTAATTTTTAGAATAAAAATAATTTAGACAAAACACATAAAAAAATTTATTTTTATTTCATTAAAATATTTATTTCAATAAATAAATTTAAACAAATTAATCCAATACCACCATACACCATATATATACGAAGAAAAATGTTTTATAATATCTAATAAGTTATACAACACCAAAAAAATTATAAACATAATAAATTTTATAATGTGATAAAAATATAAATAGAAATAATTATAGATATTATTTGATTGATAATTGTTACTAGTTATCAGTTTTTTTTTAAATTTTAATGATGAAGTCAATTTTATAACTTTTGAAAGGAAAAGTATTTGTTAAATGTTTAAAGTTATAGTTTGTGTATCATTTGAATTATTTTAGTAATTTTAATTAAGTCTTTAGATTTAAAAATTAACATAGTTTGTAGCCGTTTATGCTGGCTTGACACCACTACAAAATAATTCGATAAGTTGTGCCAGTTTTACTAATTTTGAAAACTCAATTAAATAGTTACATTAAATATAATAGATTAGTTAATGTTACTTTTAATTTAGGCCATTATATATATGTTTCTTTTCGTATATTTAAATCGAAGAGAGGATCTGTTAACTCTGATTATAAATTATAAATAATTAACGAAGCATGCTTAATACTATGTATCAATAGTAATCATTAGAAAAGGAAAAATATTTTAAAGTTTCAACAATAGTGTTGTGGTTCTACTAGTCTCTAGAGAGTAGAGAATGGGAAAGGGGGGTGTTTGCGTGTAGGGGTAATGGGGTGCTGCTTGTACTTCTGCACTCTTGCGTCTTTTTGTCACTCAACTGTGTGCTCTGCTCACAATAGTTTTCTGACAATTGGGTTTGAATTGGTCACATTCTTCCCATATTAATATCACTGCATCACCTCACAAAAACCCAAGCTAACCCACTACTACTACAGTCCTCACACCCATCACCACTCTAATGCAGTAAAATACTTTTTTTTAGTATTTTCTAAAACCTTACTATTCACATAATTGTAGTTTTTTAACTTTGGAATAATGTTTTATTCTTATTTCAGTGAAATAAAATTTAAAAATGAATATATTATTAATGAGAGATTAAAAGAATTAAAAATGAAAAAATATTTTTATAAACTTGACTGTATGTCTCACTAATATTAGAAATAATTTTGAAAATAACAGATGAATTTAAGATAAATGTAATAGTATTATTTACTAAATTAATTAGTTTTTAATTCTTATAAATTATTTAATCAAACAATATAAAAAGGACTAGAAAGAATACTTTACTTGAAGAATAATGTTTCTCAGCACAAGAATAAAAAAATTATTATTAGTACGAACTTTACCATAGCCTACCTATGAAATGAGCTTCGGTGAAAAATTAATTGTTTTCATTTCTAGGTACATTTAAAATACTTATTAGTGTGTGTCGGCAGAATTCAATTTGTTAAGAAACCAATCATATTTGTTATTCTATTGTTTTTTAATTCTAAATGATATTTTACATTACGTAGCAATATATTTTTCTTAAACTAAGCATAAAGAATTAAAAACCTTAATATATTCTAGAATTAGTTGGAAGAGAAAAGTGAAGTATTTTTACTTGTGGTTTTAACCAAATTTGTAATTTAACTTTTTTTCTTTCAATATATAAGATTAGTAAAGTGGAGACGCAAGGAAAGGAACAATCAATGGGCTTCAAGTCACCCCATCAGGAATCCTTCATTTGCTTCCGTCACATCCATAGGCTGAGATATCTCTATATATAGTTTGACTCCATTAATGCAAATCCACATCCGAACCACGTAATACACCACATTTCCCTTTCTTTCTCCAGGTTAATTTGGTTGTGTGGAATAGTATAAATAATAAAAAAAAGATTCGAGAAAATTTATTTGACTAAAAAATATATAAATTTTACTTTATTTTTGAAAAATCTCTTTTTACATAGTGATTTGTTGTCTTCAACCAAACAATTCCTTCATGTTTATGACTTTTAGTATATTTTATTAACCCTTCAACTTTTTTCCTTTTTTAAGCTACCGCTTGCCACCTATTAGACTTCATCTGTATTTAAGTTAAAAAAAAATAAATTTTTTAATAGTTACATATAATAATATATAGTATTTATATTATTTTATAATATTTTCATTTCTTCATTTAGATAATATAACTAGAATGACAATAACACTAAGAATATATTTATCAATATATTATATGTTAATTAATATCACAAGCTTTAAATGTAACTTGTTAAAAAATAGCTATATCACAAGTGACATTTGTCTAGTTTTTTTAATCTATTTTATGACATTTTTATAGTGATATTTTTATAATTATTAGAAAAAATAAAACAAAAAACATTTATTCAAACTAAATAAATAATAATTAGTTAACTAGAATTAACAATGAGTACTAGAAAAATCCCACGACTAGATC
>PYAF01002798.1:817932-837864 GCA_007407185.1 Glycine tomentella
TTATAATTATTAGAAAAAATAAAACAAAAAACATTTATTCAAACTAAATAAATAATAATTAGTTAACTAGAATTAACAATGAGTACTAGAAAAATCCCACGACTAGATCTAATAATTTTTATTGTTGGGTACTTACATGGATAGAATTATATTATAGAATGTTCAAAATATTAGTAAGTTTTATAGATTCTTATTAATAGATTTTATTTAATATAATTTCATAATTTTGATTTAAAAATAAAAAAGAAAGTATTTTTTTAATAACATAATTTAAGTAAAAATTACAAAAAGTTAAAAAAATTAATTTGATCAGTCTAAATTTAATATTAAATTCAACCCAAACTTAATCCAGTTACGTATAATTATATATGTTTGACTCAGATGACTTATGCAAAAATCAAATCAAAATATACTAAGAACACCCTTAAATTGTGCTGCTGCTTATCCAAAATGCAACACTAAAAAATGTGGATTCCATGAATATGCAGAGTGGGCCAAACCCCTACACGTTATCATTTATAAATTTTATATAAAAAAATCGGGGAAAATATTTTATAATCATGAAAAGAAAAATACGTGTAGTTAGTGAGATACTAAAGATTAATAAAAATAGTAACGTTATTATTTCAGTAATACTATAATTTTATTTTTTGAGTGATTTTAAGGAATGTAAAATTTGTTATTCCAATTTTACAGCTCGTCAGTTTTCGTCAGAACAATAATTAATATGGCTTTTATTTGACGACTAGTTTTGTCCTAGACGAATACCAACAAATTGTTATCCAATCCTAAGCATAAAATACAAGAGGATATAATCAGATAGGATATTCCGAACTCTACTTGGATATTTACAAGTTAATTAATTTCATTTATAAAATCTTGATTCACACGTCTCTCTATTAAGCCTAGGAAATAAATAAAGATAGCAGGTGCTAGGAAGGCACGCGCTTACGATAGCGAATGGGTCTAAGAGTTGAGGAACTTATACGCTGCAAAAATGATAAGAACCAGAGGTCTGACTAGAAAAGGAATGCCATCATGCTGATACCCACACGCTCGCTTCGCAGTTCCCGCTCCGCAGAGAGAAAAAAAGAAAAGCAAACCCACTCGCGCGTGTCATCCACGCGCTCCTTCTCTTTCCCAGGTGGTCCCAATCGCATCAAACGCTTCTCAATTCCGTCGGTGGTTGTCTACTACGCCGCCCAATATTCCAACGCAATAAATTAAGCCACACTTAGCACCAACATAACGCAACCATTTTTTCAAACCCACATAAAACCACGGGCATAACAAAGCAGTACGTACGAAGACAAAATTCGTAGTGGCATTTGATAAGGAAAAATAAATAAATGTACTGTATATACAAAATATCATGACGGTTAATGTTAGATAGACTCACATGGACAGATAGATACGGCTCCCTCTACGATAAACGTACAACAATCCTATGCATATATGCTGAGGGAAAATTAAAATAAAAAAGTGGATAAATTAGATACTACTAGGGAATGTAAAAACGACGCCGTAAGAAACCTAGGGCTTTCATTCGTTCATAACCACAAGGGTGGAGGTTCGTTCAAGTCGATGGGGATGCCGCGCCTAACGAGCCCCAAAAACGACGCCGTTGGAGAACTCTCCATCACCTGAACTCCGCCGCCAACGGGCATAGCTCCGCCGTGGGGATTTCGGTGAGCGGCGGCGGCGGGTGGGAAAGGTTGTTGGGGCGGGTCGATATCTCTGAGAACGGCGGTGTGGAGGAAGTCGCTGAGGACGAGGCTGCGGGGGGGGACGTGGTGGGGCAAGCGGTGATCGGAGGAAGGGACGTTGAGGTCGAGGCAGAGGGGCGGCGCCGGAGGGAAGTTGGTCTTGGCCTTGGCACCACGGAGGGAGCGGGCGGCGCCGTCGTAGGCGAGGGCGGCCTCCTCGGGAGTATCGAATGTGCCCAGCCAGACACGTGTCTTCTTCCACGGGTCTCTTATTTCTGCGGCGTAGCGCCCCCATGGTCGCTTCCTAACCCCTCTGTAGTGTCCCTCACGAGAAGCAGAAGCTGAAGAAGACGACGCCATAATAATGAAACTAAAGTACACTAACGAAGCCGAACAAACACAACACAACACAACGTTAATGAAAGGAGAACAACAACAACAAATGACTAGTATGTGTGTTGTTGTTGTGTATATAAAAGTGGAGGGACCCACATAACCTCCCGTGATTGTCGGCTGGCCGGCACCACCACACTGCACTCTTTTCTCTTTGCTTTGCCTTTTGGGTTTGTTTATATATACACGCACACACTTGGGAATGTGGATAAAATGGGTGCTTTAGATGAGAGCCGTCGATCTTGATCAGGGGATAGGGTGAAGGATCGGACGATGGATTGTTGATGTTGGGGAGCCGCCGCTTGATGAGACGTGTGAGAAGGGGGGAGTGACGGGTGTGACGTAAGCCCTACTTGTTCTGTACGGCGTTTGCTGAATAGTGGAGGGAGTTTGTAACTTGTAAGAACTGGTTTTTATTTTAGGCAAATACCAAGCAACCAGTGTTGTGTTTTTAAGATATTGTTTAAGAAATAAGAAGAAAAAAAGTATTATTCATGATTTAATTCTTTTTTGCTTTTATAATTTTAAATTAAATATTTATTTTTTGACTTCCTTAACCGGGGGTTAGTCAAAATCTTTATTTTATGGGATTTGGGTTTACGTAGTGAAAGTGAAAGGGTGGGTGGGGTGTGAGAGTGGGATTGAAGAGGGAAAGGAAAGGGGAAGAAGTGTGTGGGGTTGGGGTTGGTGCAGTGACAGAGACTCCCACGTGGAGAAGTGTCTGAGCTGCAGGGAACAGGTGAAGTTGGGCCACACCACACCACTCTATATTATGGGCCTACTTGGCGTGTTTGACTCTGTTCTGTTGGGCTCAGTCTTTTTTCTCACTTTTATTATTATTTTACTGTACTACTATTCTTTCAAAGCGCAGGATCAAACCGATTCGATTTTCTGTGTGAATTTACAAATATTTTCTTTTTCTAAATAAATTTGAAAAGTGGGAGTGGTGAAAGACAGGTATGCGGGGTTGAGCTCACTGCACGGACGCAGTATATATGCCTACATATACGGATGTAATAATTTCACGTGAATCCTGTTTTACCTTTTTCTCCTGCTTTGTTTCATCATACATTTTTGTTAATTTATCACCTTTGTTTCAATAAAAATAAAAATTACGGTGGATTCTAAAACTGAAGTCCAAAACTCCCTCCCTCACCGGTATGTCACTAGAATGACTGGTTATAGGAGATTTTAATCTGGAAGAAAAAAATTTAAAATGGTTAAATATTTTTAAAAGACAACGATTATTAAAAGTTTAAATTTTTTTTAATCTCCTAACAAGAAGAATAATCTTAATCCACTCCACCGTGACATGACCTCCTTTTCTTCGCTGCCGGCCATGTCCTACGTCACCGCTGTCCCTTCCTTGAAATTTATTCATTTATTTTGCTGATTGATGTCATGGATTTTTCTTGGATTTGTTATTCTTTCTTTTAATCTTAGTTGTTCTCAACTGCATAAATTGGTTTGATGGATTTGAAATGAATTGGTTATTTTTTTTGATAGATCTGTTGTAAGTTTTGGAGTTTTTTTGTTTGAAATTTTTTGTTTGGTCTCTTGATATGGGTTTTAATCATTTGCTTCATTGGTGTCAAAGAATGAATTTAGATCTGATATATGGAATGTAATTCAAGAAATTAGCAGGAGAAAGTAGTGGTAGGGACGAGGTGAAACTTTCTTCCAATTTATATTAACATGATTGTTGAAATGTATAATTTATATTTTAAGTTATATATTTGTTAAATTGTTACATTTTTTATTATTATATTTAAATATAAATTAAAATTACATCAGTTATTATTATTATTTTATATTATTATAAAAGTTATTGAAATGATCTTTTTATATAAGAACGTTAAATGAAAAATATATAAAAAAGAATAAATGAATAAATAAAATAAATAAGAAATTATTATTTCAATTTATGTATCTCTTATTTTTAACAGTTAATTAAAGCTGTTTTGACTTGAAATTGAAAAAAACAATAGAAGAAAGTGGTGGTTTGGGATTAAATTTGATTTGGATTCTTTCAGATTTGGTCTTGCCAGATTTGTAATGATTTGAGATTTATAATTTAAATGAAATTGAAAAGAACATAGCATCATAACTTCTCTCAAATTTGAATATTGCTGAAACGAATTGGTTCAATTCGTTCTCGGAAGGGGGTGACGAGAGAATTACAGGTGAGGTGGTGGTGAAGTTATAGGGAAGTTGACAAAATAAATAAAAGAAAAAAAATTGTTACAAAACTGACCAAATCAGTTTCCTTTTTTAAATCTCAATCCTTAATAATTTATAAACATTTACACTATGTTTGAAATGCGAAAAGATTGTGGAAAGAAAAAAAATTGAAATTTTAATTGAAAGAAAAGTAGAAGGAAAAAATAATTTAAACTTTTATTTATATAAATTAAATTTTCTTTTTTTTTTTAATTTAAACAAAAGAAATTATATCATTATTGATATTATTTTTTTATTTTCTTTATTTCTTATTAAACATATCATTAACGGTAATAATTAGTACTTGATGTTGAGAATAGAAGTTTAGGATTTGACCTTAGAATCTACCAAAATTAGTACCATGGTTGGATATTAGACTTTGATATCTACTAGCCTAGTTGCTTCTATGTGAGAAAAATAAAGTTATATATTTATTTTATATATAAAAAGGAACACTTGATGATTCATAAAGAAAAAAAAAAAAAGAACAAACTAAAGTGCCGTATCAAGTTAACGGCACACATTTTTGGTATATGGTCGCGTTTGGATCATCTTTGGATGATTCCCCTCCTGTACAAGGACAAGTGATTTTACATAAAAAAAAAATTCAAAATTTGCCTTTTGGTTTCACTTTGTATTATATTATATTCTATGACTGATGATGATGGTATGATAGGACGGCAACTTTTTTTATTTGTTCCTTTTTGTGTACTCCGTGGGATGTTTTCATTACTGTTCAGTCTGTTGTATATCAAACAACTTAATTGCGTATGCACATGTACTATAAATACTCAAGCCATTCATTATCTGAAACACTTACTGATCGTTGTAACTTCTTTTATATCATAATTATTACTAGAAAAGTATTTATTAGACGTTGTCTAAGAGAAAAATAACAAATGATTACTTTAACTGATGATATATTATGAAAGGAAGAAAGATAAAGAAAAAAAATTATTAATTAAATATTTGAAATTTTCATTATCAAAATATAATAATCTTAATTATTATTACTGTTATGATATACTCCATTTTCGTTTGGATAGTTTTTTTAATAAATAGTTGTAAATAAATGAAAAATATTCTGAACACTTATTTTCATTTTTACACAATATTTATAAATAAATTTACTTATTTTATCTGCTTCTATGTTACAAAGTGAAATAGTCTTGTAACTTTTTTAAATTACTCGTATATTTGTATATAATACACTCAGTAAAAAAAAATCGTATATATATATATACATATAATTTTTCAAATCATATTTTCTCCAAAAGATCAAAGACAATGTTGTCCTTAAGCCATTCAAAGTGTCTGGAACTAAATTCTTCCCATAATAATGTTGGAAAATATTTTCTTGTAATTTAAAGTTAAAATATTTTTTTTTATCAATTATGTTTTTTAAAGATAAAATGCCTTTAGAATTAGTTTCCGTAAAAAACTAAAGCATCCCACTACTTCTATTCTTATATTTTAGGAAGCTATCTTTTACTTGGTCAATTTCCTTTGTGAAGGTTACGAGTCTTTAATGTTAAGGAGTTTGCTGTTCGGTTTTTATTTTTTGTTTTTCAACGTTAAGTATTTTATTGCTACTCGTTGGTGGCTGGTTGCCTCTATGTATGTAGCTTCTTGCTCAAAATATAAACACGTGAAAATACAACACACAAAGCAATAAAATGTACATAACTCCAACAGTAGATATTTTGCCTATTTCTTCTTTACAAATTCTACTAATATTTAAAATATATTTTGAAGTATGATGTTCTTTGGGTTGGGGATCCTTCGCTGTACAAGATTGATATGAAAGGTTGACGTATCTTGAAAGATGAGTGCATTATAATTTACTACTAGTGCAATGAGACATTTTTACTCTTATTTTTTCTAAACTCTTACTTTTTATTATATTTATTTTTTACTATTAAATATTACTATAAAAATTATTTGTGTACTAATTATATGTAAAATAATTCCACGGCTATATTTGTAATTTTAGTTTTCTAATTATTTTTCTAACAAATAATCTATATTTGAGTGAAACAAATTTAAGCAGGGACACGTTTGGGTTTTATTAGGTACTGTTACTGTGAGTTATTATTCTTACCTATATAACCTACTTTAAATTAGAAAACAATTTTCAGCTGACGCAAAATTGGAAATTTGGTTGGTTTTTCCGTTTCCTTATCAACGCGTAAACAACCATACAGAATATAAATGAAAACTGTGGCACGTATATGTAAATTAACCTTGCTTATCCTACTTCATAGAACATTATGATTTCTATTTGCATTTCAACTTTTAAAATGTTACAAATCCTCTCCTAACAAATAGAAAAAAAAGAAAAAACCTGTATAGAAGTTAAAACAGAGTGGGAAATGAAAACGTAAACATGATGTACAAATTTCTGAAGTGATTCAAGGTGTTCAAAAAAATTGTTGTCAATATTTGGGGAAGCACGCTATGGGAACGGCCATCAGAAGATCAGATTACCCTGCCTGCCATTAAGTATTCTTTAATTGAAAGAAGCAATTTAAGATGGCAAAAAGAAGTGAGCTGGGATTGTCCTCAAAAGTTACCAGAACGATGGGGTATATTATCGTGAAAGCAAGATAGGTCCATTCTCCGCAGCAGTTTGAGAATTGCCATAATTATTACTGTTATGCCTTGTCATCTGTATGTCACGTGAAAATTGAGTCCTTGCTTTCGCATATGGAGCTGCCCTTGCTACAAATGAAAATCAATAGTATAAATTTTGCATTCAAGATAATCTTAATTTCTCAATGCTTAGCAAAGTTTACTATGGGCCATTCACCATTTTTTACTAATTCAACCCAAGTTTGAAGTGACAGATTCCCTCAAATTCAAATTTCTTTTATCCTAGGAAACTACTGTGAAACATAATGTATCTGTTGGAAAACATGAAGGCAACATACAGAGAGCAAGAGAAAAACTCGAAATGCAAGTATGCAAAGTGGACAAAAAATAACACACTACATTACTAACGGTTTTACCAAGGACAATGGTTAAAAATCAAAAGTGATTTATTTTTAATTAAGTGTGACATATTACTAATATTTTTTTAACATGTTTTCTAGAAGAAGAAAAAATATTTATTATTTTTTTATCCATTGCCTTTAGGGCGGCAAAGATCAGCAAAACACATTAGTATATTAATAATTCTCCTCACTCATAAAAAAAAAATATTACTAATTTTCCTAATGGTTCCACATAAATGTGTGTATTTCAAATTCTCAAAATAATTCCTACTCAATGCGAGTTTATGTTTAGAAGACTTCAAAACTTAAAAAAAAATGCTGGCCTTGTGCCCGTTTATATTAATGTTTTTAATATAACGCTGGCCTTGTGCCAGCTTATATATTAATGTTTTTCAGTACAAGTGCAATACAACTAGTATAAACTCGACCCAATGCCATTTTACTAAGATAACTATATCCCACAAAATTAACATTCTTACCTGTAATTTGCTGAACACGGAGGATATTCTGCCGCCTTTTCCACCAGCAAACTGAACCGGTAATAAGAAGTAGAAGAGTAAAAGAAGCACCTAACCCAATACCAACTTTAGCACCAGCAGAAAGGTGAGGTCCACAAGTAGGTAATCCAGGTATGCCACATAGGCCTGCATTATCAGTGAAACTGCAGCCATCCACAAGTGTAGATTTAGCAACCATAATCACAGAAAGTGGAGGAATGGCAATGGATAGATATGCTTCTCCTCTCGTTGCATATATATATATATATATATATATATATATATATATATTCTAAGTTTATTCTAGAGTTTAACATTTGACAACATACTTAAAGCTAGCCCCATGCAGAAGTCTTCCTCCTAGAGTTGTTGGGACCCTTCCAGACAGGAAGTTGCCATTAAGGTTCCTGCATGAAGATTTTTTAATATGGACTTCTCATTTATTTATTTGTCTTAGGGTCAAGTTAAACACTAAGAAATCTTACAGTCTTTGTAATGATGTCAATTGTCCAAGGCTTTCAGGAATTGATCCATTGAAAAAGTTGTAGGATAGGTCACTGCACGTGTACATGGCATTCAGAAATCATATCACCATGATAGCCAAAGCAAAGATTCAAAGTTTCCCATAATTTAACAGTGAAGCTAAATAGCTAATCTCAAGGGTTTAAATCAAAGCATGAAGAAGCTGAGTCACAAACAAATTACATAAGAGGAACAGTCTCCCTTTCACTTTCTGTTTGTTCTTTATTTTAGATATTTTAGCTTTATACATAGTTTTGGACCAACACATGTGATTCAGTCTATGTAAGTCCCACTAGTAAGTCGGAATTATGAAGATTAGGTAGGGACTGCAAATGTATGTCATAAAAAAGTACATATACAAATTCATATTGCCGGCCAAGTATATCATGTCCACTAATTCCTCTAGGGCTTAATTCACACTGAAAATTTGAAGACAGGATTGGAGCTGACATCAATTCCTAATACACCTGTGCTGAAGATGAGAATAACATATTGGCATTGTATCATATATTGTATGACCTAAGAAATAAAGACAAATAAATCAATCTGCCAAAAGAACTAAGAAGAACAAGAAATCACTTACAGCACTTGCAAGCTAGTTATTGTTCCAAGTGGGGATGGAATAGGCCCTTGAATGCTGTTTCCACTCAAGTTTCTGCGATGCACAAGTAACATAAGTATAAGTAATATGAAAAAGAACATGCTCCATATTTCTATATTTTAGGGAATAGTGAAATTAAAAATAAAAAAGGTCAGACAAATTATCTAATATCACTATATCAGTACTTGCCATGTAACTTGTTATTTGATAAGCAGGGCTGTATTTTATTAACAATATATTGAGCATAATTCATACATATATGCAATGCCATGACACAAATAATAATGTTTTCATGAAAGGAAACCATTTCAAACTCACAGGATTTGCAGATTATGCAGTCTGGAAATGTCATTTGGCAAAAATCCTTTCACACCTTGATTGTCAAGACCACTGTTCATCAACAGATACAGCACCAAGTTATTAAAGATATTGAGATTAAATATTCAATACAGCTTTCAAAGCAAAATACAATGGTTTTTTTTTTTTGATCAACAAAGATAATATATATATATATATATATATATATATATATAAAAGAAATAGATGAGTACAAGTAGTACTGGAAAAGAAACCATCCCAGGGAGCCAACCAGAACTTTGGCAGCCTAATACATGATAGCAACCCGCATTAAGATGCCAACGGACACCCTAAGGTTAGACCCAAAAGGAGGTTAAAAACAAGAAAAAAAAAACTATCTAACAAAACCCAACACTCAACTGACTAGACCAATGGTAGAAAGGTATATTAAATCCTTTCTCCAGATTAACTAGCCATGACCAACAAAAAAATAAAGCATCCTCCATCAGCTTAGATCCATTGAAGTTTACATTGTGGAAGACGATTACGGTGGAACCAAATGCTCAATATCAATGCTATCCACCAAACATACCACCTCTGTATTTTAATGCCACTAACATTACAGTAACAATGTTGGAGGAAGTGATCAATCTGGATACAATCAGGGCCCAAAGAAATTTTAATAAAGAAGTTATCATTGTGCACAAAGACATACAATGTCTTTTATACATACATACATACATACACACACGCACACATACACATACACACACACACACACACACACACACACATATATATATATCAGTGTTTGAATGTAAGTTATCGTTGTGCACAAAGCCATACATATAGACACAGTCTTTTAATTTTATTTTACTTTTTTGATGGGATTCATACTTCGAAGCTCTAATGCTGAAGAAAAAAGTTTTTATTCTTGGTTTTGGTACAAAAATAAAGAAAAGGATGACGAAAAATTAAAAAAGTAAAAGAATTAATGGTAGGAAGATGGAATTACATGCTACCACAACCAAATATACAATAAAAGCCAAACAATAAGGATTATAAGAAATTACAGTCCATCAATGATCCATTTGCTGCTACTTTTGTCTAATCTGCAATCTGCTCCAGTCCATGGATGTTGTTGGGGAACGCATGGATCACCATTCCACCCAAACCTGGGAGGAAGCCCCAAAGCCTTCTTCAATTTTTGTAAAGCCATAACTAGAGTAAAAGAACAATGATCAACAAGCAAAATTTTATTTGCATTTGGATTAACAGAAATCACATTTGCTACCATTAATAGTACATAAAACAGAGAACAACTAAATGTAATCATATCATAAAGCAACAAATCAACACTAGGCTTGAATGTCATCCCTAAGAGGAAGAGGAAGCAAAAACAACAACAGAAATCAGTTAAGGAAAAATGTGACAAGACAAAGTAACCAAAGGAGTATGGTAATGCATCTAAAAGTAGCAAGTGCCAGCACATAAATTGGTCCAAAGTCTAAACAAGTTCCATGTTGTATTCACAATGACAGACCCAAAAATAGTGAGTATCATGAAAGGTGTTAATTACTATGAGGAAAAAAGGCCAGAAAATGTATAATTCTATCATTGATAAATTCCTAGGAATGTAAATATTATGTTATATGAAATTGCTTGCCTTAAACCTGAAAAAAATCCAGATTGCACGTGGTTAATATGAAATTCAAATCTCCTCCATAGTCAACCCGCATTTTATTTAATTACATAATAAGTATTACACATCAGTATGAAAATTCATGTTGAAAACATAGGGTGCTGTATGTACCTTCATCTGATAATGTTTTTGACTCGGGCATTATAACCTCCAATATCTCAATGGCATTGATTATGGCAAAACTACCACTTTTGGGGCTCAAAGCTATAGTCAAAGCTCTCCCATTAACGGTAACAGTTTTATTAAGCACAAGGGCAGTATAACGATCCCCACTCAATTTCACAATGTCAACATCTTTAAAAGCAACATCACCATTTATCATAATGTCAAAGACCCTTTGACCTTCAGCAGTCACTGAATTATCAATCTCCGCAAAATGTAACCAAACAGAATAGTTTTTGTTGGGATCCACATCCAATGTATATGTTAAATCAGGCTGGCTACTAGTACTAACAAGTGCCGATCGATAAAGAGTTTCGGGATAAAAGTTTGGTGGACGTGAAGCCTGTTTAATTCTAGTTTCAACAGATCTACGTCGATCAGAATCATCACCAAAAGTTTTAATATGTTGCCAAAATCTGTCGCCTCCCCGGGGATCTGCACCATAATCCACACCATATTTTGACTGCCCAAATCCACAACTCAGTCTTTTGACTGTTCTAAGTATTATCCCTTGACTCCACTGTGGTCCAAAATAATAAGCTTTATCATCGATTTGAAGAATCTCGATTGAAAGAATTGCTGGATCTCCGTGACCTGTGCCATGGAAACAGATTGAGACTGAACCATCCATAAGAAATACTTGGGCCTGAGTAAATGCTTGATCATCCTGAGTGGTCCAACCTGATTTCAAAGAATATATTTGAGTTCCTTGAATTGAGATGTCAAATAGAGGTTCATCAGTAGCTCTAGCCTGTGCAACAAGTCCAAAAAATATCCTGATTGAGTAGTGCCCCTTTGGCACTTTATAAATGTTGTAGCAATTTGAAGGACCTTCAGACAAGGGGAAATAGCGAAGAGTCCTGAGAGGAGGGGCAATGTAACTTGTTGTAGATGCATTAGTGGGAATGCCTCCTGTATATCCAAAGTCTTTATACCAGAGGGTAGTGGTTGGTTCTGTTTGAACATTATGACGAGCCCCGCAGCTTATGCGCATGCCAAATGGCCCTGCAATGAATACGAGGCCTCAGAAATTTAAATCAACTCTCACGAGCGTGTGCAAACACACAAAAGCATAATTTGATCATATCCTTGAGATGTTGCTCAATTAAATAATACAGTTTGAGCCACGTGTAAACCCGATAAAGCAGTTTCATGAATCATGATAAATTAATAAACTGGCACAGGGCCAACACAGGGAATTTCATTACGGCAAAGGGTTCTTAATGAGAATGGTGCATAATAAAAAGGGGGTTAAACTTAGCTAGTTCTAGAGTTTGGGCAAGCTCTGTACTTATGTTTTTAAGATCAAAGTACTCTACTGAGGAGAAATGTCTGCCATGAACCATTCAAACTTAAATTAAATAACCCTACACACTATGAGCAGAATAGTAAGTTGCTGAAATTAATTCGATGATGTCATGGATTTTTCCAAAAAATAAAAATAAAAATTAATTCAGTGAGGCCTTCTGGCTCTATCTAATGTGAGATAAACCCAAAAACAATTTAAATGAAAAGTAAATAAGTGGAAAACTGCTTTATTTGGGCTTTCTCTAATCCATGAGCAATTTCTGATGCTCCGGATGAAATCAAATGCACCCATACATTACTCAGATTCAACTTCAAGCATCAATTCCACGATACACACGCGCATTTTCACCTCTATAGCTTAATTGAAAGCACAAAAAAACAAAATTCAAACAAATCCAAACCAAAATCCTTATGCAAAATAGAGAAGCTCACCTCGTTGAGCTGCACGCGCAATAAAGGCAAAGCAGAGGAAGAGCATCCACAGCAAAAGCAATCGAAACGTTGCTATGTTCGGCATCTTCTTCTTCTTCTTCTTCTCTCTCTCACATCCCAACTTTTTTTCTAGAGAGAGAAAGAGAGAGCGCTCGAACGTGTTTGCACTTCGCAGCAACACTACACAACAGACACAGTTGGAAATGGAAAATTCACAAATTCACATTCACTCGCTACTACGTTTTAGTTGACTCGTGATGGATGAATGAAAGGAACATGTGTTTCGGTGGTGCTGAGCCTTATAACGATTAATGCAGGCGCGAACCGTCTCAACGGTCTTAATGCTCATTTAATGGTTAGCGATTAATTTAAAGGTGATGTTGACGTGTTGTGTTATTAGGGTAGGTCTGCACTCTGCGTCGTCGCTGTGGTCCCGCTTTTTGACGGCTAGATTTGAATTTCGGGGGGAGTGGGTGTATCGTGGTCCTTTGTTAATTTTTCTACTTGCATGTGAGCTCCACTTATTAGTAGTTATTTCTCTTTCAGTAAAATAAATATAAAAAAATAGCATTCATATTTTATTGCATTTATAGTTCCAAGGGAGTAGGAATTGCTAGTTGGAGGCGGATTGTGCTTTTTTGTTGCTTTAAAACGACAACAGCAACGTGAGTGAGTGAGGAAAGGGAAGGAGGTTCATTAAGGCAGTGTTTCGTTAACTTATACAGGGGAGTGTATTTGAAATAAAAAATTTAAAAATTGATATGGGTTTAATATCTTTACAATTTATTTAATTCAAATATTTTATATTATTAATTTATTTTTACATTTTTTCATTCTTTTAAATCAAACTGATCCTAAGAATTAGTTTTATTTAAAGGAATAAAAGAAATATAAAAATAAATTTAAATTAAAAAAGATAAAATATTTAAATTAAAATAGATATTTATAAAACTCACTAATTTTTTAAGCTTTCACACCATCAAATAAATCAAGTATAAGTAAACTAAACAAATTACATGTATGTTTGGATAAAAGGTTCTAAACATACATTTTAGTAGAAGTATTATCATCCTTACTTTTACTTTCAATTTTTTATCCATTGAATGTTCATAGAATTGAGTATTTAGCATTTTCAATTTAAATCCAAACATTCTACCTCTGCTACTTAGAATAAATAATGTAAGTTCACGGAGAAATTGGTAGTATATCAAATAAATAATTAAGCTGTGCTGGTTAACTACTTAACTGAATTACATTATTGTCCTTGAGAATTGAGAAGCATGAAAGAATAATTGTTTCTTTTTTTATCGGACGGTGGAGAAGAGTTTCTTGGTTTGGATGTTTGACACTGGGGAAGGATTGAATAAGGCGCAATCATCGGAGGGCGCGTCGCCCCCGCGGACGCAGCGCATGGGTTGAAGGGTCAAAATTTAGAGGAATTTCATGCTCTATCATCTTGACTTAATCTTGCTGTCACTTTTCTCCACTGGGTCTTAAGTTTTTCATTTTGTAATCAATCAAAATCTGTCTTTTTATTACTATAACTAATATTATAAAATTAAAGTATAACATGTTTTCTGCAAAGAATGTATATTGATTAAATGTTATCATATAGATTAATTTTAACAAAAGATATACATGCATGAAATGATGTAGATAATATTGCATTGAAAAAAAATTATGTAGACAATAATAAATTATATTAATGGAGACCATGATTATAAACTAGGTTGCCAAAGGATTGTGGGAAGTCTACACAATAATATAAAGGAGGATCTTTTCAAGTTTGGGCATGTCATAACATAGTGCACAAACCTTGCTCATGTATTAACTAGGACATCTAACTCTTATCCTGGTCCTGCTCCTTCTATCATGTGTCATATTATATTACTTTACTTAACAGATTCATAAGAAAATGAAATAAGTTTGTTGTTATAAAAAATAAATAAAAATAAAAAATATACTGATTTAAGTTTCTGCAAAAAAAAACTGATAATAAGTATAAGAAATATATAATTTTTTTAAGAAAGATATATGAAAATTGTTAATATTTATAGTACATGTTCATTTTTAAAAAATGGGGAAAAAGGATAGACAACTAACATGTCCCATTTATAACATAAAACATTGAATATCATTCATGCACCACCCCCACTTAAAATCACAATAGTAGTTAAATGCACAACTCAAGTTAAGCTACCCATAACATGGTCTTACTCAAATAAATCAGTTTATCTTCGTGATAATTTAAATCTAATCATTGATGTGCAAATTGTTTTCTTATGTGACAGAAAATCAACTAATTTTAACTAAAAAAAGTAGTGACACACATTTGAATATTTTTTATAACTCGGTTCATTTTTGTCTCTTTTTAATTGTACTAAATGATATGAAACTATCAATATATAGAAAATTAATATTTGTTACGAATTTTACAGTTGTCATAAAGTTATTCCTTCCTCCCAAAATTGTGAGTCGATAGTATCAGAAGCCATTATTTGGTTGCGGTCCCTCTAATAAGTTGAGAATCAAGTATTGTAACCCTTTATCCAATCAAAAGTCAAGAGTCTTATATTTATGTCTTTGTTGGGATCAGAATGTCAATTGGGTCTCTCTCTCTCTCGCACTGTCTCTTGCCTTATTATCTATTGTACAAAGTTCACATAGTTTCTTGTTTTTTCTCTGTTGACATAAAAGACATACAAGGTCTGTAACGAGTTCACTCTTTCAAAAAGTTTCCTCTTTAAGAAAAACGAGCTCATGCGACTTTTAAATTATTTTGCTATAGAGCTTTTGATGAAATAAAAGGAAATTACAAATGAGTACAAAATTTCTCACAATTGTTGGAACACAAAGATCATAGGAAAAGGATTCCAAGGAAAACATAAGAGAAAAGAAGAGAAAGAGATGAATTTTTAGTCTTTGAAACACTTATTTTAGAAACTAACTTCCAAAATTTCATAGGTTTTAAATAAGAAAGTGATTAGTGAAAAGAATGAAACTGTTAAGAAAAATCATTTTTAAAATAAAAAAGAAGAGAAACTAAACACGTCATTAGACTGTGTTTATATTTTTATTACAAACCCATTGAATGCCAATCCTCGGTGCTAGAAGAAATTTTTTATTAATGGTCCATCGAACAAGTCACATTAATAATTTTTTAATTATATGATATTTAATTTTTATTTTTATTTAATGAGACTTTACATCAAATTTATACTTCAACGTAGTGTATTGAAAGTGATGTGTATGATATGCACACACACTCTAATTTGACTAATTAAAACTAAATAAAAGAAACAAAATTAGTCATACGATAAATTTATCATGGAATGGACTTTACAACTTACAAGTCAAAGTTATTCTTGTTGTAATATTTGCGTTGTAAAGCCCAAAATTTGTCGAGTAGGTACATGCCCTGCATCCAAACTCATTCATATATCCAAACTCTGATTCAAATTCATATTCATAGTCATTCATATATCCATAGATAAAAAAATTGGGTGTGGACTAGACAAAGAAAGGGACTAGGGTTATCGGAGCGACACGTTGGAGAGAAGACGTGGAGAGTGGAGTCCACCTCTGGAAGCAGGATTCTGACGGACACGTCAGCGCGTAGCATTCCTGATTCATTATTGTGTTGTGTTGTGTTGCTATATATCATCATCATCATCATGAGTTTGTGTTTGGTTTGTTTGTTGTGTGTCTCCGCCCCTGGCCCCTGCTTGATTTCCAATTCGATTTAGGGATTCCCTGCGCAGAGATTAACCTCATTCTCTCTTTCTCTGCGCTCCCAAATCTAATTCAATCCAATGTCTATCTCCGATTCTCCCGTCGCCGAAGATGTCGAAATCGATCCATCGCTTGACGACGAAGAAGAAGAAGAAGAAGAGGAAGAAGAAGAAATAGAGGAGGAGGAGGAGGTCGAGGAAGAAGAAGAGGTGGAGGAGGAAGAGGTTGAGGAAGAAGTAGAAGAGATAGAGGTGGAGGAAGAAGAAGAGGAGGGGGAACAAGGAGAAGAACAACAAGTAGAAGAAATGGAGGAGGAAGAAGAAGAAGTCGAAGAGGAGGAGGAGGAGGAAGAAGAAGTTGAGGAGGAGGAGGAGGAGGAGGAGGAGGAGGAGGAAGAAGAAGAAGAAGAGGAGGAGGAGGAGGAGGGGGAACAACCACGACAGCAGCAAGAAGCAGTGGAGGAGAAGAAGGAAGAGCAACAACAGCAACAACAAGCAGAAGCAGCAGTGGAGGAACAACAAGAAGAACCAATGGAGGAGAAGGAGGAGGACAAACCGGCGGTACCAGGTTCTCCACTCGATGCCGATAAGGATCGCAAAGGTTTTTCTTCTCATAAATTAATCGTGATTTTCATTCTTAAGTTTGTCCACTACATGCATGTTTTTGTTTTCCTTTTCAATGCCGTGTTGCTCGTTGCTCTCTCTGGTGCTGCCTCACATGTCGATTGTCATTGAGTTTGTGTGGTTTTTGACTTTTGTGTATTAACAAATCCAGTGCCATGTTGATGTTTTTCTTTTTACTTTGTCATTTCATTCATATTGAACTATTTGTTTGGGGATGGGGACTGGGGAGAGAAGGAAATGGTGGGGACTAGGGAGGAAGGATATGCTACCAAAGATAAAACCTAGTAGTGATTGTGGGGTTTGATCTTTACTAGGGTATTCTAGAGAATAGAAACAACTCTGCTATTATTCTATTCCAGTGGGAGTTTAACTAACATTGTATATAGCATAGTTATTAATCTATAACTGCACAATGCAACCAACCCTAAAAGTACTATAACAGGATAGCACATGGCAGGATAGCAGCCAACCCTAAAAATGCTTTAGCAGGATAGCAGCACATTGCAGCTGATCCTAAAACCTCTATAACAGGATAGCATGTAGCAGGACGACTGCTATTTTGAAATTTTATAGAGTATAGACATATAAATCCTTAAACATAGAAAGAATTACTAAAAAATTCAAAACATAGGAAAGAATGGAGGGTGGGTGTCATAGGAAATATTGCCTAAGGTGGGTGGGTGTTGGTTGGACATAATTGAGAGAAGGGTGAAAGTGTTGGGTACCGAGCAATCACACAACAATCGAGATAGGAGAAAGAGAGAAAAGAGAAGTAGAAAACAACACACAGTGTTTACCCTGATTCACCCAATGTGGGCCACATCCAGCTATTTACTATATTTTCTCACACACTCGTACAATGCACTTAGGTTACAAGGAAATATATAGACTTAGAAACCCTAAGCACCGTAGCTATTCATGGGCCCAAACCTAAACTACAAATAATAAAATACGAGGCCAACAACAGTACTAGGCTTCGAAAAAAGTTCCGGGGGCACTACCCCCGTTGGGGAGACTCTCCCGGGCCCCCGCTCGCTCACCGGGGAGTGGGGCCCTCCTATGCATATCGGCTGACGGCACAGTATGAGCCATACCCAACAGAAAGGTGTTGGTCACACAGTTTGGGTGTCACCAATCACCATAGAGAGAATTGTGGTAAACTCTTAGTGGTCAATCACAAATAGAGGAGTGGCTGACCCATTTTAGTGGGATAGCTGGATGACTGCTATTTTGGACCCTAATCTGTGTTTGTAAAACTGTTCAATCTCCGTTAAACATGATTCCATCAAATTTCTCCAATCACGTTTAGTTTTTTGGAATGTGTGAAATGGATGCTGAAACGGCTAAACAAACACACACATATACTAGACATGTATATGTGCTGAAAACAAAGAAAAAGTACCTATGATTAAAGAGAAGTCATTGTTGTTTAAACTTTTTCTGAAAACAAAGAAAAAGTACCTATATATTAAAAGTGCTGAAAAGGAGGAGGGAAATTTCAACTTTGCCCCAAAAGAACCTCTCAAAATGATGCTGTTTCAATGGTCAAAATTGGGTTTTTCGAAATGCCTCACTCGTACCGTGAAAGGCTGCTGTCGACAATGACTGCTATTAATAAAAACACTGCTATTCAAACTTTGTGGCTGCCATATCTGCTCCACATCACTATGCTGCTGTTGAACTTTACCAATTGTGAATGCATGAGAAAATGGAACTCTCGGTGTAAGAATATAGTGGAAGAGCTGTGTTTTACCTTTCAGGGAAGCAATTTGGTATAGATATATTTGTATGCAAATTAACTGTTAAAAATAGGAGAGAGCAAAGGTATAATGAACTGAAACCTGTGTGTTAGAGTACACAACGGATGCATGTTTATTAATTACACATAGAGGACACTGTGTTTCCTCCAAATACAAAGATAATGTACCTATAAACCACCATTATTAATAGAATCAAAATATTAATTCTGATTTTCAACACTCCCCCTCAGGCTGAAGTTTACTAAGCTTTAGCTTGTTACAGGAAAATAATTTATTTCCAACAAATAAATAAAAACATAAAAATTGAGTTCCACAAAAAAACAATTGTTTGAAAGACAATGCAAGGATGTTGCTGAAGTCGGAGAAAGTTGCTAGAAAAAAATATCTTTGCCAGATAGCTGGAATGATCATCATTATAGAAAATTCATGCCAAGCATAGCAGGATCTGTTCTTCTTGAAATCACATTCAGAAGCTTCAAACTAATAATGTTGGAGAACCAAATTATTTAAATTGAAGGCGAGACCAATGCATATGGGACAAAGTTGTTGGGACTAGTGCACCTGGGACATAGATGCATCTAGGACAAAGACTAGGGCCAATGCATGGGGGACATATACAAGGGCAAGGGCATTTATGACAAAGCAAGGCTAGTGGAAGCCATTGTCGAGAGAGACAATAACCAAAAACACAAAACCCGTTAAAAATGTACAGATGTACTTCACAATGCCTAAAATCGCAAACCAAACAGTACCTAAACCGCCTGTTTACAAATGAAGTAATGGTAAACTAGGATTTAAATAGCGCCGCTTTACCGCGCAATCTCGCACCAGGTGCGGTTTGCGGCACCCAGCCGCTACATCCGTGCCGCAACGCGACGGTTTCCGGTAGCGGCCGGTGGCGGCAGGTGGCGGCGGTGCGGCGGGCAGCAGATGAGGCGCAATAGCGCCGCTACTTTGGTGAAGAGAAAGCAGTTGCAGACAGCT
>PYAF01002798.1:849266-876998 GCA_007407185.1 Glycine tomentella
TTTGGTTGGTGGTCTTGAATAGAAACAAGGCCACTAAAAGAGAGCGAGTCCAATGAATATGAAATGCTATCATACGCCACATGTGAGGTGAGCTTGTCCATTGATTTATAACCAAAATGGCTATGTTGGTTGAAAACTTATATATATATATATATATATATATATATATATATATATATATATATATATATATAAGCAGAAACCTGCTAGACGCTGGGACCACTTTAATGCAGTTGGAATGTGTTCTGCCGAGTCGAAGTTGTTGTTTTGGTTTTATATTTTTCTTTTTGTTGTCCGCTTTGGGGTGTAGGGGGTAAGCCAATACACATTGAATTTTAGGGGCATTTCTTGAAAAGTTAACATGTTGGAAAAATGATAAACAATGATTGGTGAAGAAAGATCAAATTACATAGGGGACATGACTTGTACATTATTTTATCAACTCTCTTTGATGTCAACATGTTATTAACTTGTCGGTCTCCAAGTTTGAGTAGCCAATTGAACTGAGTTTGGGTATTGAGTTTGTCATCTTTAGTCGAAGTATTTGTCACATCTTCAATTTGGCCAGTAGATTCATTGAGGAGTCTGCGTATGGGTGGATATTACGAAGGTATAGTGCATATATATAAATATATATTCTTTCTGAAGGTCATTGTCAAATCTCAATCAGCTTATGATCCTACGAGGATGGCAAGTGATGGTAGATGAAGAGTGGACAAATGATTTGTTATTTCTTTGCTGTGAAATCATCACAGTTAATACGTTTCCTTGTCGTTTTCTATTCTGGTTTTTACATTAACATGTAGCTACATTACCGACGTGCGACGGTTGTTGGTCCTAGCCCAAGTAGTCATTGAAGTGTCATGTTAATTTTCATTTTGTAACAAGTGCAACTGCAACCCTTCCTTGGATTGAGAGGGAATCCAAGTTTCGCAATTATGCTTGATTTTAATCACCGAATAGAAATAGCTTTGCATTTTTATTTTAGAGGTCGACTGGTAAAAGGTACAATGAAGAATACTAAGTAGCTAGTGTCGAAGTATGATGATATTGACAACGACGAGGAAAAGGACAATTCTAATGAATATTTTTGGATTTTCTCATAATGGTATGTGATTTTTCTGCTTATTTACAACTTATAATATGTGGACTTGAAAGTCCAAAGGTGAATCATCCTTCAATTTGTTTCTACGCTATTTCGATTAAAATATAGTATATGACTTTATGTGGCCAAATAGATTAAAGTTATAGCCAAAATTTTGTATTGTATAAGTGATAGTTGAATCCAAGATCACTGTGCTCTTTAATACATTAAATGCATTCCTGGGCTGGGTTGGTCTGAGTTTTGAAATTTCTAAACCAATCCTGTGGTTACTCTGATTGAGTTGATGTTGAAGTATTTTAAAACAAAATGAAAATAATACAAAAAAAATGAAAAAAAAAATCCATTGGTGTTGGAACTGGCTAACAAAAGGGTTGCTGTCGATGTATTGCTCTTAAAAAAAAACAGTCGAAAGCAATATTTGTTTGGATTCATTAGCCTGGTTGTAATTTTAAAGTGTGTAACCCAACTCAATTTAATCGGATTAGAGGCTTAATTTAGTTTTCAGTTTTTAATTTGCTTCATTATAGTTTTAAAAATTTGTTGTCAATCTTACTATTTTTCTTTAAAACGTTCAGTAAAAAAATGTGTGGCTTTTCACAAGTGGTTATACTAAAAGGATCCGGAGTAAGAACAGATAAAAAAAAAAAAGAATAAAATATTGAAGTTTTTACGAGCTTTTAGTTTAAATTTAGACTTGATCATGATCATTTCTAACTAAAATGGTCTAGATTTAAGTCATACTCAAAAATCATAGTTTAAATCTTATCAAGCAAGTTCAAGTAGAACTGGTTGAGAATTACATGTCGAGATAAACAAAAAACAAGAATCAATTCAAGCTTCTGAAATAAGGTTTGAGTTCACTGAGCCTATTATGTATGGGCCATTGTGGAATAAGCTCGAATTAAGCCAGTCAATCTAAAAATGCCCATATTTAAATTGTGTTCAATGTTTGAAGTATGAGCCTTACATTTATTGAACAAGTTCGGACTATGTTGGTTGTGAATTTGATTTGGGCTAGCCAATAAGACTTAAATTTGATTGAGGCTTTCAAATAAGGACCAATGGGGGTGAAAGTTTAATTTGCACTTTTTGTGTGTGTGAGTTAAGCTCAAATTGGACTAAAAAGGTTCAACCGTATTCGTTTTAAAAAAATTAAAGTTGAAGCCCAACATTTCATCAAGCTAATTTGAGTGAGTCTTTTGTGAGCCCAACATTTCATCAAGCTAGTTTGAGTGAGTCTTTTGTGAGCTCAATGCTAGTTGCCAATTATAATAGGTCGTGTAAAAAAGTCAAGATTCAATCCAAGCTTTTATGATATGAAGCTCAAATTGTACCAGTTTTTTATTGCAAACTAAGCTCTGATCATGATTAGATTGGATTTATAAAATCCGAATTTAAATCCTAAGTTCCACATTTAACGAACGACTTTCAATTTGGCCCAATCACAAGCTTGATGGGAGTAATTGGTTATACCGAGTCAAGTAAAAATCCAGATTCAATTTGAACTTCTAAAATGAAATCCAACCCATTGTGTATGAGGGTTTGTTGGCCAAGCTCACTAAATAGACCCATATTTAATTCTTGATCAAATTTTATAATCCTAATCATACATTTCATCGAGTTTAAATGGGTTCAAACCATTACTGCCACATCCAGTGGAGACTAAATAAAGATCAAAATTACCGAACAAGAAGGTGAAGGAGAAGACTGGAGAAAAAATATCGAAGGAGACGATAACTTTTAAAATCTAAACTTGATGTACATTACGTATATAGGTAAAAAGAATAAATAACTTTATTTATTAATTTTTTTATTGTTAAAAATGTTATTTATAACCATATGTAACATTTAACTCTGTAAATATATATATATAGTCAAACATTTGCAAAGAAATTCAAATAATTATTTTTGGTTTTATTTTTAAATATGATAAAATGATCATATAATACTTTCTTTTTTGGAAAAAAGATACAGTAATTTGATAACTAATTATGCATACAATAATGAATTACTATCATTTGTCCCTTATCACCGTGGCAGGACAAACTGTTTCTCTCCAAATCTAGATGGTTCCTTTGAAGGATTCATCTAGAGTAGAGACCTTGGCCATTCCACATGAGTCATGACCACGGCATAATTACTAATTAATCTTTAATCTTAGTAGTAAAAGAAAACATAGCAAGCGACAAGTGGGGTCCACTATGAATTAAAGTCCTTATCCCATCACCATGCACGTACCCCACCTTGCTCTGAACAATGGGACAAAGGAAACAAGTAATTATAATTTATCATCTGTACACTTGTGAGGCAACCTACTAGCCAAGATATTATATTATATCGCGGGTCCTACATCCACATTTACCAAGTCTTCATCCATATCCAATTCCCTCTCTCACTCTTTCCACCCCATTTTGTCGCTATGTCCACTCCCCACCAGCACACCGTAACAAAAATAAGTTACACTTGGAAGCAGCAAAACACTCCATGCCACTTTGGTCAGAGATATTTTTATTTTTAGCCATCATCACTAACGATCACCCCTCTATATATATACAGCCTGCACAATCTCGTTACGAATCCCCCATTACTCACTTTCCATCCATCGATCAAAGACTTAGTTGCTTCCACTTCCAATTAAGATGGTTCTGCTAGAGAAGCTCTGGGATGATGTTGTGGCTGGCCCTCAGCCTGAGCGTGGCCTTGGCAAGCTCAGAAAACTCACCACCCTCAAAACTAGTACGAACCATCTTATATATATATATATATATTAATTCCTAATTAACTATAGTATACATATAGCTACTTCTCATTAATGTTCTTAGAATTTTGATTAAGAAATTAAAATGAGATTTTTTTTTTTTATATTTGAATGGTCAAAATTTGGTTGTTTATGAATTTTTTCTTTTATCAATATCTAAGGAAAGAGAGCTAGCTAAAACTATATTTTGTTAATTAATTGATGTTTGATCCTTCATGTAGTTGATGAAGGAGAAAGTAGCAAGCTGCAGAAGACGTTGTCGATGCCGTCGACACCAACAACCCCGATGACTCCGACGACTCCAACGACACCGGGATCGGCACGTAAAGCTGACAACGTTTGGAGGAGCGTCTTCCATCCTGGGAGAAACTCCGCCACAAAGACCATCGGTGCTCAGATGTTTGACAAACCACTTCCCAACACTCCCACTGTCTATGATTGGTATGTTATTGTTTCCCCATATCTATAACTAATCAACAGCTTAATTTGCATGCATGAAGTGTTGAGAAACCGAAGGTGATAATATCCGAATTCATTATCATCAATGAGTATCGAAGAATCACTGATATTACATTTTAACCTGAAATTTAAATTTATGATTTTTTTGAGACTTTATCTCACTCTCCTACTCTAATACGATACATGATAACATGTTTATTCATCTTTTTTTTTTACCATAAATTATTTTTTGTTTTTATTAAAAGAAAAACAACGCATGGTATGAGATCTAGCGCTCACTAGTCACGGTATAACTTGAGTTTTTTATTTTATTTATTAAAAATTATGTGATTTTTCTTTGCCAAGTTGTAAAAAGAGGATTGGGGTGATGTGAGCCGTTAGATCTTGTGAGAAATCAACGGTTGATATATATGTATATTGTGGTATAATGAAACGTGTTGTACTATGTGATTGCAGGATGTACAGTGGGGAGACCAGAAGCAGGCACCGTTGAAGCTGAAGCTGAAGTGTTTAGATAAGACGACCGTGAGTTGCATGTAAATATTGTCCTTTTTCGTTAAGCATCTGCCACGTTTGCATCTACTCCTACTATTATGTGTCGGGAATTTATTGCTATGTTTCTGACTCAAACATAATATTACTAGCGTGTTTGGTTTCAGTGAGCAACCGAATGTAAAAATGCTAAATAATTAATTTGTACTAGTATGCTAAATTTTGTTAAGCCAGATCTGCCTTGAACTTTGGCGATTGGTTAATCTTTTCCTCCCTTTGTTAAATGATTAGTATTAAAATAAATAAATTTGTGTTAAAATCTTATATTTTCTAATGTTGTAACTAGTTGGTGCGATCTGTATTTATACAACTTTACCTCAACTAAAATATAATTACATGTTGAAAGTTGTGATATATTGAAAGTTAACGATATTTTTCTGTGAAAAAAAAAAGAAAAGTGATGATATTTTGGAATGCCGTGGGATTTGTTTTGGCTAAACATCATCATAGTAGAATATTTAATCAGTGAGATAGGTATGAATATGATCTTTATAGATTCGCGCTGTCTTGTCGTACAAGATTGGTGGCTGCCCTAATCATCCATATATAATATTTTGTAATAATTGAAGTTTCGGGATTTCACTGACCTTCTCATTTTATATGTAAATAAATGATGTAATGGAGATAGAGATATCTTATCCGTAGTTTGAATATAAATAATTTACGATCAGCCCGTTGATAATATCGCGAAACCTTGACTTTTCTGTTTTGATATTTAACTTTTAGGAAGAAAAAAAAAATCGATATCCTTTCCTTTCTTTTTCAGTTTTGCGTATTGATTTGTATTTTGGACCAACCTTTTGCAGTAGCTTATCCTTTTTTAGAGAAAAATTTTAAAATTAAAAATAAAATAAAAGAAAAATACAAAATTTTGTTTTTCTAATTGCGTATTTATTTTTAATTAATTAAAATAAAAAATAAGTTATTATCTGTATTATTTTTTTTCTCATCCTTGTTGTCTTGCTTTTTCTTATCCAAACGGGCCTG
This sequence comes from Glycine tomentella, assembly GCA_007407185.1. Lineage (NCBI taxonomy): Eukaryota > Viridiplantae > Streptophyta > Magnoliopsida > Fabales > Fabaceae > Glycine > Glycine tomentella. The sequence goes on from PYAF01002798.1 coordinate 855,128, forward strand.
AAACCTTTTTTTCTTCAATTGACTGAAATTGTTTGCTGATAATATTTTAGGTGATAACGTCCTAATCAGTTGTATTGAAAATACTTCCTTGTTCTACTCTTTTAATCTCAACAACAGCGACTCGCCTCACTTCGATTTCTCCTCTCCAACCTTCGTCTACTGCTGCGAGCAATTAATATTTCGTTTAATTTGTTCCAACTTTGTATTCTCTTATCTGTTGGATTCTGGTTAGTTTGTTTTGCTGATTAGTGTTATGGAGTTGATGGAATATTTTTGTTGTTCTTTCTTGATATGAGATGTGAATTTGGGGTAGTATGTTTGATTTTGTGAACAAAGGGGAAAGATGGAATGATGGTGGTGGCGGTGAGAGAGAGCAAACGGGAAGAGAAGGGAGAGAGATGAAAGATGGATTGGAAATAACCATCGCCGGAAATCGTCATCGTGGAGGGCGTGCTTTGGGGCAGGGAAGAGGAGCTTCTGTGCATTGCTGCAATGGTGTAGTTCTGAAGAACTGATGAAATTAGAAAAAATAAATGTATTAAAAAATACAGATTTTACAAGTTTCCCTTTTTTTTTAAACAAATCGGATACCTGATAAACTTGTCCACTTTAATATAATTTATCTTTTTATTTTATTTCATTTCTTTAGTAAAAAATATTGTTTTAATTTTTTATTATTATTTTCCCGTAAGTGACCTGATATTATTGGTAATTTAAATGTTCCATGGGTGATCCACTTTCTGGATACTTCACGGTATCATTGTGCGGGGGGCCATGATACTGTAATTAAGTTAATATAAACAGGAGTGTTCATATATTTGGGTGATCCATGAATAGGTATTGAATTTTTATTCTTAAATTTGGAAATTCAATGATTTAGCATGTTGGTGTCATATATAACTTTAATTATTATTTTATACTTTTTGTAATTATTTATTTTCAATTTCATTTTTTTAAATTAAAATAATATTGGGTAAAATATGTTTTTCATCATTTGAAATTTTGAAAGATGTTAATTTCGTTTTCAAAAAAAATTTATATTAATTTAGTATTTATAAAAATAACACATTTTTGTTGGTTCTTAGTAATAATTTTGTTAGATGGTAATATAAAATGATTAACATATATGTATAATTTGATTATAAATGAATTAAATATTTTGTGGTGGTTAAAATCTTTAAAATGAATTAAATAATTTTTTTGGCTACTAAAGTGATTCCCAAATTATAATTTTTAGTCATTTTTTAAATAATTGTCTCATATTTTTTAATGAGATTATGGAGAAAGACGAAGGAACAAATAAGGTAATGTAGGTACTTTAAAGAATTTATATGCTATTATTTGATTTAAAATCATGATACGTAAGGAATTTCATTTGCCTTGTATTATTCTTTAACGCGTCCATTCTCTAAGAATTGTTTGCTTTCATGTTAATATGTACAGACCTAACAAACAATTACGAACCAGGGAACAAAATAGCATAACAACCACATCAATTTAAATCAAGAGTCGATTGTGTATCTACTGCAAAAGTAGCAAATAAAGTGAACGGAATAAATCGTAAACAGAAAATCACAACAAATTTAGTCCTATGACTTGTGATTTGTGAAGCATCATTTGCACAATATCAAATCAAATAGTAGAGTACACTATCCTCAGTGCAATTAAACTTTTTCTCAGCTACAATATATCAGCATTATAACTCAACATTGCTAGACATGTCACAAAATTCATGCCTCTCAAAATCTCCTCCTTGGGTTTTGCATCCTAAAAACAGCAAGGATCTTTTCTTTCTTATCAGATCTTATGCTACTCACTGGCAATGGTATAGCCTCTAAGCCCATTAACCTGGCTACAACCCCTGGTTTACACCACACCACACTTTCCCCTGCCAAAGTATGTGGCAAAGACGTACCCTCACCATCACAAAACCTAAACTTGGACCCTAAATCATTATTCTCTTGTATTGATTCTCCCTTTAGTCTTCTATCACAGGAAACTGATCTTCTTCCTTGTATGTTCACAAAACTTGACCGGTTCATAGCATCTCTACCACCATCAAGTGACAACCTTGGATACTGATTCAAAGCTTTCATTGTAGGCCTCAAAATGTGGGAGTCATTCACACATGACATCCTTCCCCTCATTCCACTGAAATCATCGCTAAGCTTAGCTTCTAACTCAAATTGCATCATGGGATCCTGCAGTGCTAGTGAACTTACATTGCAAGTATTATTCTGCTTTTTGAGAGTGGAGGTTGACCCTTCACTATAGCAGCAACTTCTGATGTCTTTCTTCATCTTGGTCTCTTTCTTAAGGAGAAATAAGGCATGCCCTTCATCAATTATATATGTAAGTCCAGAGAAAAAGAGAAGAGAGGTGCATGAGCCTCAATGGGGTATTGAGTTTTATTGCGAATAGATTGAATTTGTTAGATGAATTAATGCATTGAAAATGAAATGTCAATGGATTAATGAATAGGAGCGGTGTGGCACTCAATGGAGCATTGCTAGTGAATAAAAAAAATCGATGAGCCTTAATAGCACACAAGTGATAGATATGGTCATCATAAGGAAGGAAAATTCACTGGTAGTTCGTTTCTTTGGTACGAGTTGCTTAGGATTTTATAGTAGAGTGGACGTGTCAGTTTGTGTAATGAATATCATGGCTCACCGGAATTTGGTTGAGAAATGTAGGTCATTTATTAAAGTAGAGGGGGGCAGGGGCAGAACCTTGCAATCTTGCACACTATTTGATCAATGAGCTCGGCTTCTTTACAACAAACATGTACAGTATTTAATGCGATAAATTATTTAATGGTTTATAGAAGAAAATAATTGTGCATCTTGTCATACGGAATTTATGATGAAATAATTTTAAAATGTGATTAAATATAATAATTTAATTACAGTAAGTATTTTTTTTTTACATTATCATTGCTTTACTATAATTAAAAATATTGTTAATTTTTGTAATAATTACTCAAACATTATATTTAAATTAGTCAATAGTGTAGAAAGTTTTACATCAACAATAAATAAAATTAAAGTCTAAATTGGAGTATGATAAAAATATAGAATTAATTATTTTATGAGTATATACATAATTAATACATAAAATTCTACATAAAATTATTTTTTGCATGAATCATAGATGCAAAAAAAACTACAAAGAAAAAAAATATTGTTTGTATATATAGTGTATTTGATAATTTTAATCAGTAGGGTAAAAAATAAATTTATTTGTCATGGTTTTCTTTAGATGTCCAATCAAATTTGAGAGGTGACTGTTTCCAACATATTTATAAATTACCTTTGAGAATGATTTTTTCCTTAAAAAAAAGAGAAATAACTGGTATAAAAAGTATATATCATGTTTGACTTCTACATCAATTCTTTAGTAACCGATGTAATTGTTAAACAACTGAAAAACGTGAACCAGTTACATTTGTCTAAATTCTTGAATAGATTATGTCTAAATCGATGAAAAAGGATTTTTATATCAATCGTCTTATAACCGATGGAAGATCACTTTTTAATAATGTTTGAAAAATAATAAATTACCTTCTAACAAACAAAATGGATGTCGAGTTCCATATATTTAGTGCAGAAATGTAACACCAAATAAATAGAACAATATCATTAAGGTTGATATAGTAAAACAATAGAGTGTCATATAAAATACCAAATTCATTCAACAAAGATTAATTCCATATGATCTATACAATATATAGGTAAGAGTCAATCCAAAGGAAACACAACCAAAAGTTGATTTGTGATCAACTAAGTCACTTGTTCAATTTGTACCACAAAATACATGTAGAGAGAATTTGGTGGTGGAAGCTCTAGGTTGGAGAAGTAAACCATTGTTGAAGGTGCCTTTTAAGGTATCAAATAATTCTCTCTCTCTCTCTCTCTCTCTCTCTCTCTCTCTTTATTTTTTTTTACAGTAATCAAGTAATTCTCTTAACAACTCTACATATAATGTTAGGAAGAATACTCATGAAGTAACACACCTTATTGACATTGTATACAATTTTTGGGTGAATATTGTTGGTACAGAGACTTGCATTAATAGCCAACAGAAGTTATGTGGATAGACATTATCCCCATAAAAAAATTAGGTATTGTTCTTATAAGATAATTTATTTTAAATGAATATAAAAATATATGAAAAAAATCATAGAATATTTTCAAATTATGATTTGAGAAAATTGTAATTAGTAGAAGCTTAAATTAAATATTATAGATTTCTTTTTGTCATGATATTATGTATTTTGTAAAAATTTGTGATTTTTTTACAAAAATATTATAAACATTAATTTAGTTAATTATGTTTTTGGTGCTTAATTTTTTTTGTAAATTTCACTTATAGTCCCTAAACATTTTTTTAACCTATTTGGTTCCTATAATTTTCTTTTGTTTATAGTTCTAATTCTTGTTGTCAAATAACAACTTTAATTAATAACAAAATGAGTAACATTATCCATTGAGTAATTTGTCAATGTCATCAATTGAAGGCAATCACATGTAATTTTTTTTAGTAATATGTATTTTCAATATATCATTTATTTATATTATTTGATTGCTGACGATGTTAAACAAGTTTATGAGAAATTAAAAATATAATTTATTAAAAAATTACACATAATTTTTTAGTCAAACTCCTTATATTGTGACAAGTCATTAGACTGCAAACATGATATTACACAAACAATTAATTAATGTTGTTACTTGATAACAAGAACTAAAATCATTAATAGAGAATAATATAAGAACCAAAAATACTAAAAACAATTATTTAGGGGCTAAAAGTAAAATTTAAAAAAAATATATAATTAACCTTAAATTATTTCTTCTCTCCTCTAATTTTTTTTGACACGTGTTGCTTTAAAGCAGGTTATGTGAATTGATGTCACATGATGTGAAGATAATCGGTAGGTGGTGGTGCTTAAAACTCAAGTAGAGTGAGTATGTATGAGAATGCCCTTAGTTGCTGAGCTGAGCTAATCCAAGCAAGGACGGAGTAAAGTTTTGTAATATTTTGAAGGAGGTTGAGATGGTTGAACAATTGCTTCATCAAATCGGATCTAGCATGAAAGGCCTTATGACCATATTTGAAGCATAGTTGACAATTAGGTCTATGACCACAATTGTTTTCTTCCTCCACCAAGAAGAGGGAACTGAATTTTATCTTGTTTTTCAATATAAACTCAGATATTATTTAAGATGAGTTTGGATCTAATTTAAATTTAAGTTAGTGAAAATTATTTTTCATTTATATATTCTATTTTGATATTATCTCTAATCGATGTGAAATTTGAATTTTCTAATAAAATATTTTGAGAATTATTATCACGTGATTTATTAGTAACATTTTTTGTAATTATATAAAAAGTGAGATGTTGACAATTATTTTCAAGTTGAACTTAAACTAATTAAAGTGACTCAATATATTAATCATAAAGGTTGCATCTAATATTTATTAGATTATCATTACAAATGAATTATACTTCTGTAATAATGTTTTAAAGATGACATCAAAACTTCAAAAAATTTAAGAAAAAGAAAAAAAAAGTAGATACTATTGACTCAAAATACTTTGATACAATACATGACAGAGAGTAAAGTTGATAGGTGGACAGTGTTAACAAATAAAAGAAAATATAATTAGCTCTTCAATTAACTATCACACAGGTTTATACAACGAAACTAACTTTTTATCCAATGCAAAAGAAACGAAGTTGTTGGTCTCTAGGAACATCCATTATGCTTCCCTTAAATAAAAAGAGATTCTTTTAGTAAAATAAGTTTTTATTTTAAAATTAAATAATGTTTTTTATATTTTTAATTTAAAATGCTCAAAATATTATTTTCAATCAAACAGTTCAAAATTTGTGAAAAAAAATAAGATGTTTAATAGTATTAAAAATAAAAATAATAAAATTTGAAGCATGTTGATAGAACACGAATAATGTTTAGAAAAGGGAAAAATTAAGATTTTTTTTTATGTTAGGTTACTTTAATAGTAGTATTTTAATTTTAATTGATGAAATTTAAGAAAAATAATATTGAAAGAAATTTAATCAATAAAAAAATAAAAGTAAGGAAAGAAATATTTAATTATAATAATTAAAAAATCACTTAAAAATCCATAACAATAAATTAACTATTATAATTAAATTAAACCACGTATATTGCTTGTAGCTTGAACTTCAAATTGAAGGTCATCATCATCAATTCATCATACTTACTGTCCCAGATTCCTCTCGGGTCCCAACCCAGGAACTATGGTTCCATCGGAAACCGTTAATTTTGCTCGGAATTTCGCAGTTATGGTCAGAGTTCGTGGCCCTGTGAGTTTCTCTTTCTCTCTTCTCAATTGCCGCCTACTCTATTATACCGCTCACTCAGCTTGCAATTAACTTTTCAGGACCCAAAAGGGTTGAAGATGAGAAAGCACGCTTTTCATCGATACCGGTTTCTAACCACCCGTAATCTTATTTTTGTTTTTGTTTCTCAAAGTTTTGTTTTTTATGCACTTATGGCGGTGGGTTTTGGTTTTCTCCTTCTGGGTATTTGTAGTTCTGGTGAAACAACACTTTCAGCTTCGGGGATGCTTGTACCGGATACCCTTTGTGATGCTCAAGTAGCTGGGTGTCTCTATGATGATAACTGTGAGGATAGGGTGTTGGTTGTGACGGTTGCTTCAGTTGTTGAGCCTTTTCTGTCACCTCAACAGAGAGACAATATTCCTCAGGTTGGTGTTGCTAGATTTAGGACATGTTTGGATAAACTTCTCTGTAAGTATTTCCAGGTGAAGATATTAAGAAAAAAGAAATGAAATGAGTTTTTCAATAAGCTAAAATTAGCTTATGCATAAGTTAAAAATCATTTTTTAGCGAAGCTAATATGAGAAAGCTTTTATAAATAAGCTTATGCATAAGCTAATTTTAGCTTATAGAGAAACTTATTTCGTTTTTGCTTCGTATTTTCTTCTCCTAGATGTGTTTATATAAAAATTTATCTAAACATGCCCTTAGTAATTGGTAAAGTTTAATAGATAGCTTTCTTTGTTTTTATATTTAGTAAACTTGTTTTGTGCATGTGTATTTTAAATTGTGTTACTTGTGCTTTTCAGGGTAGGCCAGACTTGATTTCTGGTGTTCGTATTGATGTTATGACTGAGGAAGCCAATGAAAAATCCAATCAGGGAACTCCTTGTTGGCTTGCGGCAGAGGTTTTGTCATTAGTAGGCATTTTGAACCTTTTACTTCCTTATTATGCTGTCATTTAAACAGTTAATAATGTGGTGCACCTGACACTTTATAATTTATAGAGTAATGTACTCTTCATTGTGAATGTCATGTGTTTAGATGTCGAGACTCAGAGACGTACATGACTAGGTTAGTCTGATGTCATCCTAATTGCTGACATTATTTCTGGATTGTGTATGGATTTTTCTCTTGATTTCATAGGTTTTTGACACAGCTGTTCATTTTCTTTAAAAGGTGATGGTGAACTTTGGTTCAGGGTTCATTTGTTTCTTAACATGCTAGGATTGTTTTTCCCTTTTTTTTATACACTTTTTTCAACCATTATGTGTTTGTTCAATGCTAATAATATTTCTGCATCATGCAGGTTGATATTCCTGCTTCATCCAATTGTCTCCAGTCACTTATTGAAGCATCTTTGGGCTTGCCAGAGCATGAATGGGAGGTTGGTTGGTCTTTAGCATCTTACAATAATGATTCTCAACCTTCCAAAGATTTTTTTCAAACTCATCCTCGGGTTAGTTTTTCTTCATGAATGTGCTTTCTCCTGTTGCTATTAATTAGTTTAGTTTATAAATTTGTACTTGTACGTGAAGAGATGTCTGTGTTGAGTAATGAAATAGGAAGTATGATGGCAGAAACTTGCCTTTTGTGGTTTGGATGTGTTGAGAAGACCTGTAAAAGCCTTAGTAAAGAGAGTAAATCAGTTGAATTTAAGCCCAATTTCTAGAGAAAGAGGGAGACAGAGAAAAACTATAAGGAAAAACTATAAGGAAAAACACTAAGAAGAATTTAGAGGTCAATGACTTATTTATATACATAATTTTTTATTTAAAATTCATGTAGCTGATATCACATAATGTAAAAAGACTTTGTTTAAGTTTAGAAAGTTATGCCTTGATAAATGTTTTGATATTCATATTATGTTTTTGGTTGAATGTTAACTTAGATTACTCATAATCTTTGTATTAGATCCACTGATATTTAGGATTTACCTTTTGTCAAAAATGTGTATTATTATGAAATGTCTTGGTTCATTGTATTATGTAAATAGTAGGAAAATTGTACCTTGTATTTGTTACATTTATTAATTAAATAAAATATTGTGTTCGGATATACATCTAGTTGAAACTTGAAATGCACATTTTCAGCATAAGTTCCTCTTTTCTCTCTATCTGTTTTTCTCAACATAGTATCATACCTTCTAAGACCTAGTAGTCTAGTAGAGAGTGATACTTGTTAGCTTCATTCTTCTAACTAAAAGTTGAGTTGAAAGCACAAGGTAAAGTGAGCATATGCGTTGTTCATGCTTCAAGTGCAAAGGGAGTTTCTGTGAGGGATCAGGGGGCATGCTATTTATAAAGCTATTCATGGGTCTTTACCTAATGATTCAAGGTTTTGGGGAAGTTGTTTCTTGACAACCTTAATTGTTATTATGTTTGTATATATTTGTGATAAAATTTATTGGTGCAACTGCAAAATATCATAGTGTTCATTTGTCACCTCATCCTAAAATTGGTTTCTATACTCTTGTGATCTTCTACTTATTAAAGTATCATTCTTCTTGATTGTGTAAATTGCCTTTGGAATAACATCTCCATGATCATGATGTGTAAAAGGAAACTTAATATTTTCAGATGAAGAATGATAAATCTTAATGAAATTTCAGGAAAGATTGGCCGTGGGAGGATCTGGCAGTGGAAGTCTTGTGTACAAATCACTTACTCGAATGGCAATTCTCAGTGTTTCTTTATCTTTCAGGGTATCTTGTTTTTATTTATCTTATTTTCTCTACTTGGATTCCTTGTAAAAACCATTATTGCAACATAATAATTACCCGCAAAATGATTTTTCTATTGGTATTCTTTGTTGGCCCATCAAGACTAGTGAAAATAACTGGTTGGTGGTTTTATTAGGACTTGCTGGATAGTAAAGTATCTGCCATGAATAGAAGGGGTGATTTTCTTCTGGCAGTTGGATCTCCTTTTGGAGTCCTGTCACCTATGCACTTTTTTAACAGGTATTATTATTATTTTGTTTGGATAAAAGAAAAAAAATAGAAAACAAAATCTGGCAGTTTCTTCAAAAATGGTCGAACTCTTCTACTTATTCTTTGTCACTTTATGTCAAACTATTTCCATGAGATGCTGGGATCACCTTTGTGTTGAGTTGCACAAGCAGTTATTTTGTCTCTATTACTGCAGTCAGTGCAGTGAATTGGATTGCAATGTTTGACAAATTTTGTGTCATTCAGTTCTTTGATATGGTTCCTTGCTTGAATCAGCATCTCTGTAGGATGCATTGCAAACTGCTATCCTCCTCATTCATCTGATGGATCATTGCTGATGGCTGACATACGCTGTCTTCCTGGTGTGAGCCATTTCTCTGTTGCATAATCCATTGGTCATTTATGGAAGTGGTTCTGTCTCTATTTTGACACTCTATCTACCAGGAATGGAAGGCAGTCCAGTTTTCAGTGAGCATGCATGTCTTATTGGTGTCCTGATTAGACCATTGAGACAGAAGACATATGGAGCGGAAATCCAGGTACCATGATCACACTCTCCTTAGTCAACATTATCTAATCCTCCTCCAATTTAACACATCATGCAAAACTCTAGTATTTGGTAACAGCTTGTGATTCCTTGGGATGCCATTGTGACTGCTTCTAGTGGCTTGCTGCGAAAGAGGCCTCAGAACATACAGAAAGGGTTATGTAATCAGGAGGGAAACTTTTATGCTGCAGGAAGGGTACCTTTTTCTGACACTGACAAATTAGATGTATGCTCTAGGAATATACACGAGCATTTATATTTTGGTAGCTCATCACCATTACCAATTGAGATGGCAATGACTTCTGTCTGTCTTGTTACTATTGGTGATGGAGTATGGGCATCTGGTGTTTTGCTTAACAGTCAAGGTCTCATACTTACAAATGCTCATCTGTTGGAACCGTGGAGATTCGGGAAAGAACATGTAAAGGGCGGAGGATATGGAACTAATTCAGAAAGAATTTCTTCCATGTTGGAGGGAACTGCATATCTTGTTAACAGAGTTGAGAGCAATCAAGTTAGTCAAAGTTCACCATTGAAGATGCCAATTCTTTATCCTTTCGCTGCTAATGAGCAGGGGGGATATAAGTCAAGTCCAACTTATGACAACCATAGAAACATACGTGTACGTCTTGACCATAAGAAACCTTGGGTTTGGTGTGATGCAAAAGTAGTGTATGTTTGTAAAGGACCATGGGATGTTGCCTTACTGCAGCTTGAATCTGTTCCAGATAATCTTTTGCCTCTTACAATGAATTTTTCTAGGCCATCCACAGGATCACAGGCATTTGTCATTGGCCATGGATTATTTGGCCCCAAGCGTGGTATGTCCTTCCTGATCCAGTTAATAAGTTTCTTTCTTGGTTAGATGTCCTGCTATAAAATGGATGTTAATGTTGCTCATAATCACATATCTCCATGCTGAAGTTCCAATTAACTTTTTATTCTTCCTCATGTTATTTGGTTGTGTTTGGAGTTCCTGCTTCAGCAGTTCCAACTATATTTACTGGGAACTAAAACTAAGTTGCATCCTCAGCAAGAGTTGTGCAAAAAATGAACGGGTGCTTCTGTGAATGACGTATCTGCCTGCCTCTGGTTGGCACAAATACTTTTTCTGGATGTGTTCAGGATTTGTCAGGCTTTTTCTTTTTTTATTCTATTGTTGTATGTATCATGCTTACCTTTCAAAACAAGGTGAAACAAACTTGTTTTTAAAACCATCAAGGGTCATATGCATCAATGCAAATGATATTTGTATTTGTATGAAATGGAATACATTCCATGATGTTCTTGAATTTTTTTTGGCTATGACATATGTTTCTATATATGATAATTTGTTGATGGGGTGATCAGTCTGATGAGTTGTATCCGATTTTATAAAGAACCAATTCAATTGCTGTCGGTTTTCTTTCTATTTCTTTGTTTAACCTTGGAAGTCATCTATTTTCATTAGGATTCTTCCCATCTGTTTGCTCTGGTGTGGTAGCAAAAGTGGTTGAGGCAAAGACTCCTCAATCTTATCTGTCCATTCAACCTGAGCATCTGCACAACCATGAGCACTTCCCAGCAATGCTCGAAACAACAGCTGCTATTCATCCTGGTGCTAGTGGTGGTGCTGTTATCAATTCAGATGGTCACATGATTGGCCTGGTTACAAGGTAATGCCAGCAACTTTAAATATAATGTTACCACCTTATCCTATTCCTGTTTTGAAATAAGAATATGAGTAGGTGGTCTATTATTTGATTTGATTTCCATGTGGGTTGGATTGCCAGCAGGATATTGTTCTCAGGCAGCCTATAATCTACAAATCGAATTTGCCTTGCCTTTTGACTATATTCATGTTTTGAAGACAATAATGATCTTTTTGGATGAAATTCTTTCACTTTTGAGACTTGCTGTCTCTGCAGCATGGGACTGTCTTTTCTTGTGATCCTAATTTACTCATAGGAGCTCAGCCCGCTCTGTCTGGTCCAATTGTTTATCTGTGTAATATAAGCTTTTGTGATTTTAATTTTCTTTCTTAATTGTTCCTGAATGGATGTAGATTAAACTTCCATCTTTAATTATAAGTTTTTGAAACAGCAATGCAAGGCATAGTGGAGGAGCAGTAGTACCTCATCTTAATTTTAGCATTCCATCTGCTGCTTTGGCACCCGTCTTCAAATTCTCAAAAGGTTTGCTTTTTAACCAATTGTTTAGTCCCAGAATGAATATTATCCATGGTTTTCCCACCTCACCTCTCCTTGTCTAAAAGTACCAAATGGAACACAACACTAAATGACAACAATTAGTAAAATTAGAAATAAGAAATCTAGGAATGCTTGTTATAATAGGAGGCAAAAATACAAATTATTTTTTTACTTTGTACCCATGCTATGTTGACATCTGATGATGTGGCTTTTTCCGCTGCAGCCATGCAGGATTTATCACTTCTACGGATTTTAGACGAACCGAACAAATACCTTTCATCTATATGGGCATTGATGCGGCCATCATATCCTAATCCCCTTCCTATGCATGATCCACCTCAGTCTGTTACAGACAATAAAGAGAAGGGTTCTCGGTTTGCCAAGTTTATTACTGAAAGAAAGGACATTTTCAATACTGGAAAGAGTGGAGTGATTTCTAAGGAAGTTATTCCTAGTAAGTTATGATCTCTGAAGTGACAAAGTTTACCTGAATGACCATGGCAAAGCTTTGCCAGCATAGAACTTGTCAATGGGTACACTTCCTATGATTAAAATCTTTGGACTGAAATCTTCTGCCTTGGATTGTTAGCCAAAGAAAAATCAAGGAAATAAATTTTCTAGAACCTCTAAACGATTATACTTGTACTTTATTAAAGTTTAAAACTGATTTAACATAAGACATCATATTTTTGTCTTATAGGAGAAACTCTTGATAGAGTTATTTTGTTCAATTTATATATATATATATATATATATATATATATATATATAATTTCAATAACCCAAGCATTAAATATTTTGATATCATCTCAACGATGATGCATTCAGATAAACTAAAAAAAAAATATTTAGGTAATTTAGTAGTCCACATTTACTTATATTTAAACAAAATATTATTTGATGAGTTGATTATAATAAAATATCGAATAGTTTTAAAATTTTATGAACTTTTGTAGATCTGATTTATTATAAGAATTTTCAATTTAGCAATTGGATTATTGAAATTTGATTAATACAGAAGGGTTGTTGATCAGAGCAATTTTGTCAACAGTTATTCCAAGTGTAATTTAATATCCCACCATCTTACTTTTTAAAGTGCTTTTACTGTTATTGTTATGCGTATGCACTGTATGTAAATGATAATGGTATATCGCATCAGTCATTCTAGTAAGGCAAGGAAATAAAAATGCTTGCCTGAGGTTTATAGTGTGGGCGATTCGTGCTTATCGTCTTATAAGGCATTGGCATTCCCATAAGTTAATTATTCTAGTAAGGCCAGGAAGATATTTAGTTTTATATCGTATGATTCTGAAGCATATGGGATTCAATGATTGATATTACAAAGGAAAACATTTAGTTTTAAATCGTTATATATTTGTTGATTCATCTTAACTAATGGTTGTTTTCTAAATCTAAAATTTCAACTGTGCTCCTTAGTTCTGATTTGTATCTTGGTTATGTATGCAATTTTGTTAAGAATCACTCCGATTAATTATGCAATACTTGTTTGTAAAATTAAAATTCATCACTAAAACATGATTGGGAGAGCAATTATGTACCCAAACGTGTTTCTTGTAACAATTTTTTTGTTTTTTAAAACCATTGTTTTTGTTAAGACAACAATATGTATTTTCTATAAGAGGAATTTTTTGTTCAAACTATCTCGTAGGAGTTTTATTTTATACACAACTTAAATTTGAGACCTTGCAAAGGAGAATCATGCATGTAATATATTTGAACTGATTAATTATTGGTTAAAAGCGTGTTTAGTTAAAGAAAAAATATAGTCTTTATGTTTTGTTAAATGTTTTATACTTAAATTTTATCATAAATTTATTGGTTAAGTATTCAAAATACTTTAATTAAATTAAATATGTGATGTCTTATTTCTTTATTTTACACACTTTTATTTTGGGATTCAGTAAGTTTACATACAGCTATTCAAGCACACACTGAAAGTGGAGTTTTAATAACTTGATTTAGCTGTGGATCTGGACTTGGATGGCTCATAATCTCTTTGATGAGAAATGTTTATAACATATCCTATAACATGTTTTATTACCGTGTTAAATTTATGTAAGGCTTATTAAATTTTGTAAATCCTATTTTTATTTAATGGGTTTTAATTTTTTAATAGGATTAAACTAATTTTATTAAAAATAAAAAATATAACTAAGTCATAATTCTTTTAAAATCATTTTATAATATACTTTTCAAACGCAAGTTTATTTTGTTTAAATCAATTTAATGAAAATATAAACAAATACATTCAGTATGGTTCGATTCTGACAAGTTACTTGATGTTCAATACAAATGATTCACCCAGGGACAGATTATTCACATTAGTAATATGAGCACATGCACAATTCAATTTTTATCCACTCATTTTTTCATGGGGTTAAGGAATTATTTGATAATTATTCTTTGATTTCTGCTCTGTTACTATTCTCCAGAACGACTGTTGAGGAAATTTGAAAGCAGAGTGAAGATGGAAATTTTATTTCATTTTTTTTTAAATTTCAAGTGCTCTGATAGAGACTAGAGAGGGCAGAAAATTAACATCAGGAGCATCTAACTTTCAACCATTTACTTGCTTAGCACTAGGTCTAGGCAAGTGTTTGTATTTGTTTCCTGAACTTTTTCTCCATGTCCAGTTATACCAACTACCAAGACACTTAAAGTGGTGGTGTTAAAAGTTTTGTCATATATACATGATTGATTGAGTAGTTAAGAATCTAGTTATATACACTGAATGTAAACTTTTAAATGTAGATTCTAAGGAGTTGTGATAGGAATTGTAGGAATTTGTAAGTATTACTTAGCAAGCTTCATGACAAAGTTCCTGTTCAGAATAAGCAGTGATAGGTTTTAGACTTAGTTACAAAAGTTGTGGATCATAATTTACATTTTTTAGGAATAATATAGTTTTATGTTTTCCAATTTGCTTGTTTCTTTCATATTGCCACTTTACAGTCAGCTTCTCCAAATAGTTGGATGCGTTAACGAATAATTGATAAGATGATTTTTTGACAGAATAATTGATAAGGTAATTAGAAATTCAAAAACTCGTATCTTTTTTTTTTTTTTTTAATCTCTGAAGTGCTTCAAAGGAAGGAAATGAGAAAGAATTTATCATCTCTTCTCAAGCATTGATTAGTCATGTCATACCCATATTGGGTATGAACTGGATACATGTACTCATTGAATATACTCCGTTGCATATTAAAAATTTATAAAAATAGGTACGTAACTCGAGTATAATTCCCTTGTAAAAAATAAAAAAAGAAACTCGAGTATAATTCCGGTGAGATCAGGAGTAGTTGGATACCATTTACATCGTCATCTTCCCCCTCCCCCTTCATTTAAGATTAGTTTTGACTAAAAAATTTCCCTTTCACTCGAACATTCATTTTTATTTCCCTACCCATTCTTCTTAATTTACTTGAGATATATAAGTTTGCTAATTATTTTATAAATTTTCACACAAAAAAATGTCGAATTTTCTTTTTATTTGTATTCACTTTAATATTCATTTCAACTTTTATATGATTTTGCCATAACACTACGTGCCTGTCTAATTTTTTTTTAAAGTAAACATAGAGACGTCAAAAAGTGAAAATTAAAAACAATTTGTATATTATGTCAAACGCAATATACAAATAATCTTTTGTACAGAAAACTAAGATAATTTACATGTCTATAGAGATTCACATGCATGTATAATGCTAGAACAAATTGATCAAAGAAAATAAAAATAATTAAATATAAGAGAAAGTGGTGACATCCGTTCAACGTGTTTGGTTAACATAGTTCGTACTTCTTACTACAACTTTATTTGCCTTTTTGCTGATATGTAGTTTAAAAAAATTAAAGGAATTTTTTCCCCTCCTCCAAATGGTGAATACAATTGTAGACAAACAAGTGTGCCATAAATTGAATCAATTATAAATTAATAATTTAGTTATTATTAACTATAAATGATTTATTAATTTAATACTTTAATAATTTTCTAATTATTTTTGTAATTGAAGCTCAGTGTGGAGCTTCAATGTTTTGGTTGTGTTTTACTTATCATTGGTACTCCAAGCGTTTACACTGTTTGCACGTATTTTTTGGCTGATTAAATGTTATTTAGTTAATCATTTTATTATTAAATATCTAATATCATGTAAAGAAGTTGATTTTAAAGTTATGATAAATACTCATACTTGAAAAAATAAAAACAGATTTACTAAACACAATAATTTAGATTGGTCAACCGAAACATCATCTCTAAATTGATAGTTGAAAATGTAATTAAGATGAAAAAATAGTATGTACATACTTCATTTCTGTACCCTTCGGTCTTCCTTGGGCCGACCCAATATACTTGCTCAATACCCGGCCGAGTAGGGTCTAAACAAAACGAGATCTTAGTGCTAAATATGGGAGGATTAGGCGTTTTATTTTCTGTTATATCTTATTTTGCCTTGTCATATATTTAAAAAATATAAGATATATTTTAATCATACCTTAATTATTAGTAGTATTTTTACATGTCTTATTCCTTAATCTTAGAGATAAGATATGATAAGGACTAAGATTGTTATTTGATGACCTCTATATAAGACAGGCTAAACTAGGACCACAGAAAATATATTTTTTTGCTCTGGTAAACAATCTCAAACACTAGAGAAATTCTGTATGTAAACAATTTCCAAACTTCTTACTTACATAATTGCGTAAATGGTGTGCCATATATATATATATATATATATATATATATATATATATGTTTGTGTTTCAAAATATTGCATTAAATGTCGAAGAACAATAGCAAAAAAATCTTTGACTGTAAATAATATTTTTTATGAGCAAACTGAAGACTATAAATAATTTTGGTTCAATAATATTTTTTTAAAATAATGATCGATGTAGCAATATTAACTTAGAATTATCTGTCAAAAAAAAAAAAGAATTAGAATGCCACCCACCAATATTTGTTTGTTCAAGTGACAAAGAACTGAATTTCCCTTAAACAGGTCTATGGTTGAAATCTTAGATTCATCTTTTGGGCAATGTTTATTGTTCTAGTTCTGGGACACTGATCGTTACTCTTTAAAGTACAAGAAAATAGTAGAGAAAGTTATGCTAAAAAAAGAACAAGCACGCAAATATATATATATATATATATATATATATATATATATATATATGAAAAAAAATTGATAGAAGATAAAGAGCTTTTTCTCATATATAGGCCAATAGCATATATGAAGGATTTATGGGAGACTTTATTTAAATTATTTGTTGCTGCTTGTCTTGCTCACCTAAGACTAAAGGCTTTTTGTTGTTGTTGTTATTGTTATATTATCTTGCATAAACATTCATTGTTGTCCAACTCATCAAAGTCCGTGATATTCAGATGCACTTTTGCGACGCCTCTCATTATGTCCAGCCAAACGTCTTCGGCAACTCCTTTTTGAGTCATCGAATTCTGTTAGCTCATGAAACCTAGAAAATAAAATTATTCCAAAGTTAAGTCATCGGAAATTTTTATACAGAATTTGTTCCCACAAATAACATTATATGTTTCTTGGTTAAGGACAAGTTCAAAGGTGCAAACTCATTTCATTTAGGTTCTATTTGGACTAATTTTTCTATAAATATGTACTTATAGAAAAAGAAAATAAAAGATTGAAATGATTAAAAAAAATAGTAAATTAAAATTGGCTCACTATTTTAAATTGTGTAGAAGTTAAACGAAAGAATTTTTATATATAGATTAAACTACATAAGTTAATCTTAACTTATAATGAAAGTAATTTATTTTATCTTTTTTTTTCCTATAAATACTTGTGAAGTAAAAGAATTAAAAGTTTGGATAGAAAACCATTTGTGAATTCAAGTAGCTAGCTTGAAATTTCAAAATAGTTGGTTCATGATTGCTATTGTTTAATCTTTTTGAATGGAAGAATGTGTCATTTATTGATGAGTGTGTATTAACAAAAATCTCATGCCTAAATCAAAATTGTTGATAATAAGATAATACGAAATCATCCCGGAACCCGATTTTCCATCTCCATGGAAGTTCCTCCAATTTTGTGGATTAAAACGTGAACACCTTTTGTTTTGTCAACTTCATCGGTTAAAAGCATGATTCCAAAATTTATAAGTGGTCACTAAATATATATATATATATATATATATATATATATATATATATATTTGGTGTATTAAAATTTCATTTAAAATGATTCTTTGTTGGCTTTCAATGCAGACCAATGTCCCTGTTTTAACACAAAATAGTTAGTCATCTAGAATATATCGAACCAGTGTATAGAATGCTGGGGGTAAATCAAATTAATTTGAGCACATTCCATAAATAGTTTTGTAAATATGCTCATGAGTTGTATAAATATAAAAATGCACCTTAATGCATAATCATACATGGTAGTGTGTCAAGAATACTGAACTTAAGATTATTTTTATTTTTTTTTCCATTTGGGAAGCAGTAAAATATTTGTAGAACACGCTGTCGCTAGTATTTTACTAATCTGTGCTAGGTAGAAGTGAAAATGAAAGTGAATAAAATTCACGAAATTTCAAACACCAAACAAGCTTAGACACATTTCAAAGTGATGAATAAAATTAACGAAATTTTAAACACAAAATAAGCTTAGACACATTTCATATAGTTGATAGTTGACACTTCAACAAAGTATACCCTAATTAAGTGTTGTCTCTGACTAGGGTTGATTGGAAAGGGCAAAAGGTATACATAACGAAATTCTAAACAAACCTCTTCACACACACACACACACACACACACACACACACTATATATATATATATATATATATATATATATATATATATATATATATATATATATAGTTGGATTTACACACAAAAAAAGGAATCGTTTTAAATATGTAGTACTTCAAATAGATCAAGGTTGTCAACCTACCTACTACATTGTTGACAAAACCGTTGGTGCTGGTCTCCAATGAGTACGGCAGGAGCCTTGGCATGGTACTCACAAACCTTGTGACGCCTATGGTAGGGCTTAGCTTCACTTAGATCAGCGTTACAACCATCAACTTGACATGAAGGTGGCACTGAGCCTCCAGCTTTGGACCCTCTCTTACTACTTACCACCCTCTTTTTCCTACCATCATCTCCATACTCACTCACCTCCTCCTCTTCCTCTTCTTCGTACTCATCCTCCTCCTTGTAACTCGTGTTCCTTTTTCCCTCACGCCAACTTTCGTCCATAGGTTCAAGGAAATTTTGGAGAGAATTGAAAGAGAGATTGATGATCTAGCTAGCTAGAAAAGGTTACAGAGAAGTCAAGGAGTAGTCCACATATAAATAGAAAAACTAGAAAGGTATATAGATTGAGAGAATGAGTGTGGACCACATAGGGTCTTCATTTATTGGTTGCCACCTTGAGGGTAATAGTGAAACAACATTGAATATTTTGTCATCATACTTTTTACATTTAACAATTTTACATATTAATTTGTTTATGTCTCATCCATTTCAATCACACCAGTCATAATTACATCTAATAATTTTAACATATTGGTTTAGTTTAAATCTAAAGAAATGATTACTTCTTTTTGTAAAAAAAATCTCATAAAATTAAAAGAAATAAGCTGTTAAGTTTAAAAATAAATTAAAATATGCATACTTTCTCTTCTTTTTCCTTCACTTGTCTCCTCTTTTACTACTTGTTTGTTTAGGTAAAACAAATAGAGTGAAAGGAAACAAAAAAAAATGAAAATAGAAATAATAAATTGTCACCCTTTGGTTGAGCAGAAATAAAAAGATCTAATTATTTCTACAAAACTAACCTGAAAATTCTTTTTCCTCAAATTAATTACCATGAAATAGAATGAAAATGATCTCCTTTTTTATTGTAAAGAAATTATCTCTTTTTTATTTTATTTTTTTATTACAGTTTATGAAGTATTAAATATTTTAATAAAATAAAATATTTTTGAAAAATAATAAATAAATTTATATTAAGAGAAAAAGTAAAAAAAATTATTTTATATAATTTGTTTATTTATTTTGTTTTGTTTTCGATCATCCAAACAATTAAAAATAAATTTCTTTACTTCTTCCTTTCAATTGTTGTGTATCCAAATAACACATATTTTTTCACTATATTTCTATCATTTTTACATCTTTCCTGGCACCTTAATTTTTTCCTCTCTATTTTAATTCTAAAAATCCAAACAAAGCATGTCACCACTATAAGGACAGTGTAAAAAAAATTTCTTAAAGTGAAAGATTGCAACTAGCTAGCCAACTAAAGTGCAAGGAAACCTAGCAAAGACTACAAAACCAATTTTTTTTGGGGGGTGAATGACTACAAAACCATTTATTCTCCCTCTACTACGCTTGGATTTTCGTTTCACACGAATTTTATCTAGATAATACTTGCTGATAGCTTAGTAAGAGAATCTACATAGACTATATTGATTCCCTTCAATTTGATAAGAACTCGTTTCCATTTTTATTGGCTCTCAACCATCCGCGCCAGGGTTTTTTAATCTCCTTATTTGGCTGCTTGCAATTAATTACAGTCAACATTCAAGAGAGCAAGGGGAAAAAAACTGGAGAAAGAAATTAAACGAAGAGGAAGGAATTCTTAATATAATCAAGTTCATGAAATTCAATAAATAGTTAAATCCATGAAAAGTTAATGAGAAAATTTATTTTTACTCATTTTTGTATAGTTAGAAAATGAAAGAGAGAAAAAGTATACTAAAGTCAATGACATATTAATTGGAGAGAGATAAAAAAAAGTTAAGTTATGAAAAATATTATAGAAATAAAATAAATCAAAATTTATTATTATTATTTGTTTCATAATACTTTTGTTTATGAATTAGGCTATCTTTGTACACTATTTTTTTAATAGTATTTTCTTAAAAATTATTATTACAATTTGAAAAGAAGAAGAAAATCATATTTGGATACTTAAAATATCAAGTGACGCCTAATGGGAGAGAAAAATATTAATATTATGGGTAATTTGATAGAAACAGGTGTTTAAATATCATACTTAATTGATATTATAGGAATATAATGTGATAGATGAAAAGAGATAAAAAAAATTAAAATTTTAGTTAGAAATTAAAAAAAAAATGGATGTTCAAGCTCAAGTGAAAACTTTGTGCCTTTTATGGCGGCTCTGGCAGGTAAAATGGATGTTAAAGTTGAAAAAAGAAAGATTTTTTTTTTTTTAAATGGGTTTCATATAGCGTCATCCACACACGTTCTTTTTTATTGGTACGGATTCTTCCAACCACGTTCAAGACATAAAATCGAATACGAAAATAATAAATATATAAGAAAATAGAACACCAATATCAGTGCATGGTTTAAGTATCTTGTCGTCTGCATGGACAAAATTTTTTCTGTCTTCTAGCTACAAAGCAGTGGTAATTATTAGAAGGCAACAGAAGTCTGCTCAAATTTTTGAAGAAAAGAAAGTGGAGATCCCTCTTTCTTTCTTTTTTCGTAAATTAGAAATCACTAATAACTAATTAGGTCATAAATTTTATTTGTGGGATATATTTGTTAGTGACTCAAGAAAATCGAATACAATTTTTTTCATTAAATAAATCAATTTTATTCATATGAACCAAATTTTACATTACTTCACAAATACATCAATCCTTTGGATTCCTCTAAATCTCTCTCTTTCAAGTGATATATATATTTTTTTGATGATTTAGTAATTTTACGTTTTCAATTTCTTATTCCAATTTTACATTCCTCTTTTCACGGTTAAAAAAACGTGTGAGAGAAACTTAATTAAAGAGTAATGATATATAAATTATTTTTTATTTTAAGAT